>LNAC01000036.1:7157390-7189266 GCA_002007465.1 Ailurus styani | reverse complement strand
TAATGAAACAAGATGGGATGGGGAAGGAGACAAACCATAAGAGACTCCCAATCTCACAAAACAAACTGAGGGTTACTGGGGGGTGGGAGGGTAGGGATAGGGTGGATGGGTTATGGACATTGGGAAGGGTTTGCGCTTTGGTGAATGCTGTGAAAGATGTAAGCCTGATGATTCACAGACCTGTACCCCTTGGGCAAAGAATAAAAATAAAATTTAAAAAAATGTAAATTAATTAAAATAAATATATTTATGAATTTAAAAAAATCACCTGGCTCAGCATCTGACACATAGTAAAAGCTGAGTTAACGTGAACTGATATTATTAATATGAATATTATTATTGTCATGATTACCTTTCCCTAAAATATATGGAACACTGATCTCAAAAAGCTCACAGTTTAAATGGAGAAATACAATACATAGAGGGTAACTAATAATATAACAAAGAAAGCGACATGATAACTCACACAGGAAGTGATGCACCTTGAGCTTCAATTCTAGGTAGGTTCTTTGGTTGTAAGAAAGAGATTCACTCAATCTAGCTCAACTGAAGAATAGTCTCAGCAATATTTCATGGAACCCGAACATAAGAACCAAAGCACAGCTGGGCCGCCTAGGAACTGAAAATGGGAAGCCGGGAAGAATCAAGGCTCCTCCCCCTCTCCTTACTTCACCCTCTCTCTGTTCCATACCCTACTCTCTTACCAAGCTGTGTTTTCCTGCACAGAGCTCATGATATCCACTCCCAAACTCTTTCTACCCCATCCCTTTTCCCCACTGTGCACAATAGCTAACCTGCTCAGTTTCTGTCTCATTTCAAATTCCTGAGTCGACAATTGCATGGACCCAAACGCATCATGTTTCCACACTACATCACCCAAATCACTTAGCACTGGCCAGCCAGTGGATGAACTACCCTTGAATCAGGTACCCACCATTAGTAAAATTGACTTGGTAAGAGGAATTGGGTCATGTGGTACAAATATGCCACTGCCAGCATCTATCTCGGGCTAGAGGTAAGGGTATGGTCAGGGAAAGCAGAGACCAACATTTCCAGAACAGCACTGACTGGTTTCCATTTGTTTTTGCAAGGTTTCCATCCTATCTGTCCTCATAACCCTCTTCTGTTTGTTGCTTGAATGGTAATGGAAAAGACTTTTATCACAGGTTGGATTTCCCAAAAAGTGGATTCTGAGATAGAGGTTAGGGAATGGGGGGCTGATTAGGAATTATCCTTGGGGTCGGGGGACATCTGGGTGGCTCAGTTGGTTAAACATCAGCTTTTGGCTCAGGTCACAACCCCTGAGTCCTGGGATTGGGCTTCCTGCTCAGTGCAGAGCCTGCTTCTCCCTCTGCCACTCCCCCTGCTTGTGCTCTCTCTCTCTGTGTCAAATAAACAAAATCTTAAAAAAAAAAAAAAGGAATTATCCTTGGGGTCAACAC
Source organism: Ailurus styani (assembly GCA_002007465.1). Classification (NCBI taxonomy): domain Eukaryota; kingdom Metazoa; phylum Chordata; class Mammalia; order Carnivora; family Ailuridae; genus Ailurus; species Ailurus styani. The sequence continues at coordinate 7,187,824 of LNAC01000036.1, read as the reverse complement.
CAAAGAAAAGAAAGGAAGGAAACAAGTTTGGTCCAGGGGAGAAGTCAAGCTGTGATGAGATCTCAAAAGAAATTTCGACAACTCTGTAGGGAGTCCTAAAGGTGGGCATACCCTACAAGACTCTCCCTACTTGGGGCAAGAAAGACTTTTTACCTCCATCTTTAAATAGTCACACCCCCCAGACAAGTTGACCCATGAGAAATGCTGTTGACAGGACAGGCCCTTAGTTCTTCATAGACTTTTCTCTCTCACCTTCTAGAGTACAACTGTCAGAGTAACGCCTCTAACGTGCTAGCCACTTCTTGCAAATCTAGTCGGATTATTACAGTTTTATCAATATAGTGGAGCAGTGTGATATTCTGTGGAATGTCCAGACAGACCAGATCTGCTCCGAGTATGTTATGATAGAAGGGAGCTAGCTAACCCCGTCCTGGAACAAAACTATAAATGCATACTGTTGACCATTCCGTGTGAAGACAGGCTGTTTCTCATCTTCTGATAGAGAATGAAAAGGGCACGTTTGCCAGATCAGTGACCGTATACTATCACCCGTATTAATCATGTCTTTTCTGTATTCTGATGCTGTGACATCGGAGCCCTTGCTAACCCTGGAGGGTCTGTCCCTCCCAAAGCCAGTTCCTAGAGGAAGTAAATGACCCGCCCACTAGCACACTTTTCAAATGCAAAACAACCAATCCAGTTGGCCATAACCTCAACCACCTCTTTTTCTGGGCGTCTACCATCCCAAGCTAATCACCCAGGCCAGGTATCAGACAACTAGGGAGAGTCCCTGTGGCCCAGGGCCCACTGAAATCATGCAAACTGGCCAATCCTAAACCAATTTACCCTGCTTCGCCCATTCCTTCCTGAAGAAACCACAGTGAAGGCAGTTGCCCCCCACTCCCTCTGTCTCCTAACACTGGTGCCCCCGCCACCCTGGCATATGGCGTGCCTGCTTCTCTTGGGAACTGTGACTAACAAAGCATCTTTCCAATGATAACCATCTCCTGATCTGTTGACTTCGCTGAACCTCAACTTTTCTACTACTGTACTATATTTAGAACATTGTGGCTTTGTGAATCTGCTCTGGAAAGGAGACTACATATGACACAGTAGCATCATTGGTGGGGGTACTACTTGGTTTCCACTGTCGGATTCCAGAAGCCACCTGATTTTTCCAGGAGCCAGGCTAGTGAATCGAATGGGGATAGGGTGAGGATCACTGCACCTGAACTCTTTAGTTCTTTGCCAGCATTCATCTCTGTTCTCCCCCTTAGATGAGATATCGTCACTGATCGACTCTCTCTGCCAGGGTTGGGAAGTGGGAGGCAGAGCCTTTGACTTGCCCTTCCTCACTATAATGACTCCTACTCTGTAGACCAAAGACAGCGTGGATGAAACCAACTATGGATTGTGTCTTTCCCAGGAATACCTTTCAAAACCTGGGGCAGGACAACTGGCCGCGTCCACAGACCTTGCACTTTGTGGGGCTGGACAACAACCAAGGGCCTCCCGTGTGTCTCCCACGCCCCTGCTCTGATAGAGAGGGCACGACCATGCTGTGGGCTCTAGATGTCAACGCCAGTTGGGACCCTGTGCCCACCAGTCCTGGAAGTGTTTGGGCATTAGCCTTTTCCCAGTGTACAGTTACTCGAGTAAATGGCCATACGTCCCTTGGGGAAAGCCTGGAAGAATCGTTAACGGGTCTACTTATGGGCAAGGCTCTTCCTTGTGGAGAACTGGCCTCTCACTGGGTTTCAGATTCCCAAACCGGCCCAGGTCTGGCAAAAATGAGCAACGTGCTGTGTCTTTTTAGTAGGAGTGATTGCTCTCAGCCTCCTGATCATCCACGCTTGATCTCTTTGGATTACACACATTTAGTAGTACTCGTATTGGCTGCCCTTCTTCGCCCCTGGAGATGTCATTTTCCTTTAAGTATGTCATGATGCTCTGTGAGAAGGGCCTTCCTGGTTGCCGCTCTGACCTTTCAATTCATTACAATAATTCTGTCCACCTGACGCTCAATGTCACCATCTGGCCTCTATTTCCCAGTGCAAGCTTCCCTGTTGCCATCGGTGAGCCCAGTCACCGTATCCTAGAGTTAGCCTCGGTTAAGCCCCACCAGGCTTCCAAGGGATGGTGCTGTCCCACTCACCCACACATTCCTCATTTCCTTACAAACATGTCTTCTCCAAGCCTTTCCATGGCACACAAGCACTTGGTGGGTTCTCTGGCCTTATTCGGAGCCTTTCAATCCATTTCCATCACCTTCTGTGGAAATTCTGGCATTTCCACCTCATTTATCACGGGCCGTTTCTTTTTCCATGCCTCTAAAAACATCCTAGCAGCAGGTCCGCATCATCTCCTGGGTCACCGCCTCATCCCCTGCTGGCTTCTCAACAATTCCATCATCTGTATAACTACTTTCTGCATTAAATCCCCTCATTCAAAATACTTAGAGGTGTTTCTGTTTTCCTGGTTAGACCTAAATGATTCTCCATTCAACATCTCCAGATTAAAACTCCCTTAGGGAAGGAACCATCTGTTCTCCATCTTTGAGGCATCTAACTAAGCACCTGATATTTAATCAGTTCTCAGTAGAAGTTTGATTAATTTACTGGACAATATTTACATAGAGGATAATTTCTCCAGCTACAAATGTCTGCCGTGTGTATAGTGAAAGGTAAGCTTCTGAACATATTGCAAAGCTTCATCCTTTGAAAAAAAATCAGAAATATTCCTGTCTTCAATTGAAAAGAACACTTTAAATTCCCTTTTTTAAAGATTTTATTTACTTATTTGAGAGAGAGAGCACATGGGGGTGGAGGGGTAGAGGGAGAGGGACAGGAAGACTCCCTGCTGAGCCCAGAGCCCAATGCAGGGCTCAATCCCAAGACCCTGAGATCATGACCTGAGCCAAAATTAAAAGTTGGACACTTAACTGACTGAGCCACACAGGTGCCCTGACAAATCCCCCTTCTATTATAGCTGCATTTATATGTCAGTTTTGGCCATTAGCAATTCTTCAGAAAGCCAAAACTCCTGAAAATCAATTTCCAAAATCACCCCACAATAAAAGCACAGTTTCCCCTTCTCATCGGCCCCTGTCACGGTTGCATCCTGTTTCCCTTTGTGCCGTACAAACTGGAGCTACAGAAAACTTTAGCTACTCCCTAATCCAATCATTTTATTTTCCAAATGAAGAAGCAAAAAGAGCCAAGGAAGATCAATGACTTGTCCAAAGTCACGAAGCTGTGACAAAACTAGAACTCAAACTTTGGTTTCCGGTTTTGTATAGCCCACAAGCTAAGGTTTCAACCTTTTCAAGGAGTGGTAACAAAGGGGTACTTGGTGGCTCAGGTGGTTGAGCATCTGACTCTTGATTTAGGCTCAAGTCATTATCTCAGGGTCGTGAGATGGAGCCCCACATCGGGCTCTGCACTGGGCATAAAACCTGCTTAAGATTCTCTCTCTCCCTCTCCCCCCACCTCTCAAGTAAATAGATAAAGATAAAGGGTTGGAATAGAAAGAGAGAGAGGTGTGATTCAGACCCTAAATGGCCCCCAAAGGGAGAGGTGTGATTCAGACCCTAAATGGCCCCCAAAGGATTAAATATTTAAAACTCTTTTCTCCTTCAAATAAAAAGCTTGCCGACCCCTGGTCTAACTTCAAAGAAGCAATGAGTATTTGTTGACTTTGCCTTCTCAGCACGAATTTTCCTCCCCCATTCTCAGACCTGTGTTCTGGATGGGACTGGCCCCAACCCCATCTCCAGCATGGAGCATGGATCCATACTTTAGGAAATCCTCTTACCCGTGGTAATGGTTCAGGAATGGGTACAAGGCTGCATCCTGGCTAATAACAGGCTCTGGCGACTCTTGGAAGCCGTTGGAAGAAGCTCTCCTTCTCGAGGGCTGGAAGCTGGAAGGACGGAAGCCTGAAGCCACTGGGGTTGGTGACAGGGAGACAGCCATCCTGAAGAAGGAAAGCACAGCAGTCTTGGGAACTTTGTGTCACCTTTTCGCTTATTAGGTTTATGTCACTTGCAACCCAAATAGTCTTCACCATGTCTGGAAGAAATCATGGTAAATAATACTTATTCCCTCCATTGGTCAAATTATTTGTAATCCTGGAAACTGCTAAAAAAGTCATAGACCTATGGAACTGCAAGTTCTGGGGACTCTTTTCTTCACACTTAACCTTTATGCACCATCCCCAGCCCAGTTCAAAGCTTGCTGACAGTTCAGAAGTTGCATCACTACAACCCATTAGAACTCAGCAAGCACGGGCACTGGTGTGGCTCAGTGGGTTAAGCGGCTGGCTCTTGATTTCAGCTCAGGTCATGATCTCAGGGTCCTGGGATCCAGGCCCTTGTCTGGCTCCCCACTCAGCAGGGAGTCTGCTTGAGATTCTTTCTCTCCCTCTGCCCTTCCCCCCACTCATGCTCTCTAAATAAATAAATCTTAGAAAAACAAAAAACAAAATAAAACCACAACTCATCAACCAACCCCCGGTTCCAACAAGCTTCACCTGGATCATCCTCAGAGCTTAAGTAACACTTGCAGAGTGCTCTGAAATGGGAATAGTCGTGAAGATTTGATTCAACCCTCCAAGCAGCCTTTTAGCCCTAATTCCTCAAAGGGAAATGCATCCTGTTATTTGGATCCTGCACCAGGAACCTTTCCTCATTCACAACAAGATTTTGTCTTTCTTAATCTCGTGCAATTTCAGAAAGTTAAAGCTCGAAAAGACATTAGCAGGCCATTCCTGGGTTCCCAAAGTGTGGGACACATAACACTGATGGGTCTCAAATTAATTTCAGAGGTCGTGCTAAGTGTCAGCTAAAGGCATTAAATATTTCTGAAGCACACTGTATAAAGTTATATTTCCTTCTTAATTTTCTTTCCCTCTTCTGATTTTAAAGAAAAGGAATAGCATAGGCTGGTGTTACTCCATCTTCAGTGGCTTTCCTTTGTATTCCTTTTTTTTTCTTTAGTGACTTTCTAGACATTTCCACAGAGGCCTAACCTCAGACTCAGCCTTCAGCTGGCCACAGTATCCAGCTAGAAGTTCAGACCATTGGTTGGTTTTCATGTAACTACTTTTACCCTTCCCTGTATTTACCAGGAAAAGATACGACCTTTCCATTTATGGTCATGATATAAATCTTCCCTTTTAAATAAAATATTTGTGTTTTAAATGAGACTATTTAAAAAAGGTATTAAGTACACTGTCTAGATGTTCTCCAAATAGAGCAAAGGTTCTAATGTACATAATTCGGGCTTGGGAATCCCTAATGCAACTCTCCCTTTGACATGACTTGATGATCTTTGGTATCACTTGGTCATCAGAAACCCATACAGATCCTCATCTTGTTAAATTTTACTTCTGGATATCTTGCCTCTTTTTTTTTTAAGATTTCATGTATTTATTTGAGAGAGAGAGAGTATGTGCACATGTGCAAGCGAGCAAGTGGAAGAGCAGAGGGTGAGGGAGAGGGAGAAAGAAAGAATCTTCAGTAGATTCTGTGCTGAGCTTGGGACCCAGTGTGGGCTTGATCTCATGACCCTAAGATCATGACCTGAGTCAAAACCAAGAGCCAGATGCTCAACTGACTGAAGCACCCAGGCGCCCTCTGGCTATCTTGCCTCTTAATGCAAACCCCTCTCTTGTTACCTTGTTCCATGAGGACAGCTTTATGATGTTCTGTTAAATATGCTCAGATTTGTTTGTGCCTCTGAAAAATAAATAGCATGGTTTTGTATAGCAAATTTGTTCTGCTAGATTCAATTCTGGTTTTTACTTTTTTTCACTCACTGCTGTTCTTATGATTTACTCACGTGCATTTCCTCTAACTGCTGCATGATATTCTACAGTGTGCATCTACCATGGTTTTTTTTAATCTAGACCCATGTTGATGAGCATGATGGAAGTGCTTCCACTTCCTTCCCACCTCTCAACACTATGATAAGCATCTTTATGCATTTTCCTGGTACACTGATAAACCAGTGTATCTAAGGCGTTTACCCAATAGTGGGATTGCTGGGTTGTACAATGCTTAATTTTACTAAGTACTGCAGTCTGTGCTTAAGAACAGCTGAATATGTTTAAATATTCACAAGTAGAACATATAATTTGCCAATTCTCCACAGCCTTGCCAACATTTGGTATTATCCAAATACATGTTTTAATGTTTACAAATTTTATGAGAGTAAAGTGATATCTCCTTGTTGTCTTAATCTGTGTTTCTCTGATTTCAAATGAAGCTATGTATCAGTTCACATACTTTACCATCTGGAAATTGCCTGTTCAAAATCTTTGCCTATTCTTCTTTTGGGCTCCCCATCATTTCCTTGTTCATTAAAAAGAGCTCCTTGTATATTCTAGATATTGACATTGCAAATATTATCTCTATAACATATAACATAATAATGTGTAACTTCCAAACTAATAAAAGGAGAGAAAATAAACTATCAATCCAAAAGAATATAAGAAAGGAGATAGAAATAAACATAAAACACATAGAATAAGTCACATAGTAAAATTATAGATTTATTTTTTATTTTTTTCTTATTTTACTAACATACAATGAATTATTTGTTTCAGGGGGACAGGTCTGTGATTCATCAGTCTACACAATTCACAGTGCTCACCATAGCACATACCCTCCCCAATGTCCATCACCCAGCCACCCCATCCCTCCCATCCCCTCCACTCCAGCAACCCTCAGTTTGTTTCCTGAGATTAAGAGTCTCTAATGGTCTGTCTCCCTCTCTGGTTTCATCCCATTTCATTTTTTCCTCTCTTCCCCCATGATCCTCTGCCTTATTTCTCAAATTTCACATATCAGCGAGATCATATGATAACTGTCTTTCTCTGATTGACTTATTTCACTTAACATATTACCCTCTAGTTCCATCCACATCATTTCAAATGGCAAGATTTGTTTTATGTGTTGGCTGCATAATATTCCTGTGTGTGTGTGTGTGTGTGTGTGTGTGTGTGTGTGTGTGTATCTCACATCTTCCTTATCCATTCATCTGTCAATGGACATCTAGGCTCTTTTCATAGTTTGCCTATTGTGGACATTGCTGCTATAAACATTCAGGGGCACGTGCCCCTTTGGATCACTATATTTGGATCTTTGGGGTAAATACCCAGTAGTGCAATTGCTGGGTAGTAGGGTAGCTCTATTTTCAACTTTTTGAGGAACTTCCATACTGTTTTCCAGAGTGGCTGCCCCAGCTTGCATTCCCACCAACAGTGTAGGAGGGTTTCCCTTTCCCCACATCCTTGCCAACATCTGTCCATTTCCTCACTTGTTAATTTTAGCCATTCTGACTGGTATGAGGTGGTATCTCATTGTGGTTTTGATTTGTATTTCCCTGATGCCAAGTGATGTGCACTTTTTCATGTGTCCATTGGCCATTTAGATATCTTCTTTGCAGAAATGTCTGTTCATGTCTTCTGTCCATTTCTTGATTGGATTATTTCTTCTTTGGGTGTTGAGTTTGATTAAGGTTTTATAGACACAATGAAATGGAAATATGTTGCATGCTCATGGATTGGAAGAATAAATATTGTGGTAATAGTGGACATCCTTGCCATGTTCCTGGCTTTAGGGGAAGAGAATGATATTCACTGTGGGTTTTTCATAGATGGTTTTTATGATATTGAGGTATGTACCCTCAGTCCCTACACTGTGAAGAGTTTTAATCAAGAAAGGATATTGTGGGGCGCCTGGGTGGCTCAGTGGGTTAAAGCTGCTGCCTTCAGCTCAGGTCATGATCTCAGGGTCCTGGGATCAAGCCCCACACCGGGCTCCCTGCTCAGCAGGGAGCCTGCTTCCTCCTCTCTCTCTGCCTGCCTTTCTGCCTACTTGTGATCTCTCTCCCTCTCTGTGTCAAATAAATAAAATCTTAAAAAAAAAAAGGATGTTGTACTTTGTCAAATGCTTTTTCTGTATCTATTGAGAGTATCATATGATTCTTGTCCTTTATTAATGTAGTGTATCACATTGATTGATGTGCAGATGTTGAACCAACCTTGCAGCCCAGGTATAAATCCCACTTGGTCGTGGTGAATAATACTTTTAATGTACTGTTGGTTCCTACTAGTTAGTATTTTGGTGAGAATATTTACATCTATGTTCATCAGGGACATTGGTCTGTAATTCTCCTTTTTGATGGGGTCTTTGCCTGGTTTTAGGATCAAGGTAATGCTGGCCTCATAAAATGAGTTTGGAAGTTTTTCTTCCATTTCTATTTTTTGGAACAGTTTCAGAAGAATAGGTATTAATACTTCTTTAAATGTTTGGTAGAATTCCCCTGGGAAGACATCTGGCCCTGGGCTCCTGTTCGTTGGGAGATTTTTGATTACTGCTTCAATTTCCTTCCTGGTTTTGGGTCTATTCAGGTTTTCTATTTCTTCCTGGTTCCGTTTTGGTAGTTTATATGTCTCAAGGAATGCATCCATTTCTTCCAGATTGTCTAATTTATCGATATATAGTTGCTCATAATATGTTCTTATAATTGTTTGTGTGTCCTTAGTGTTGGTTGTGATCTCTCCTCTTTCATTCATGATTTTATTAATTTGGGTCCTTTATCTTTTCTTTTTCATATGGCTGGCCAGAGGATTATCAATCTTATTAATTCTTTCAAAGAACCAGTTCCTAGTTTCATTGATCTGTTCTACTGTTCTTTTGGTTTCCATTTCATTGATTTCTGCTCTGATCTTTATTATTTCTCTTCTCCTGTGGGGCTTAGGCTTTATTTGCTGCACTTTCTCCAGTTCCTTTAGGTGTAGGGTTAGGTTGTGTATTTGAGACCTTTCTTATTTCTTGAGAAAGGCTTGTATTGCTATATACTTTCCTCTTAGGACCGCCTTTGCTGCATCCCAAAGATTTTGAACAGTTGTGTTTTCATTTTCACTTGTTTCCATGAATTTTTTAAATTCCTCTTTAATTTCCTGGTTGACCCATTCATTCTTTAGTTGTGTGCTTTTTAGCCTGCATGTATTTGAGTTCTTTCCAACTTTCCTCTTGTGATCGAGTTTGAGTTTCAAAGCATTGTGGTCTAACAATATGCAGAGAATGATCCCAATCTTCTCATACCAGTTGAGACATGATTTATGACACAGGATGTGATCCATTCTGGAGAATGTTCCATGTGCACTAGAGAAGAATGTGTATTCTGTTGCTTTCAGATGGAATGCTCTGAATATATCTGTGAAGTCCATCTCCAGTGTGTCATTTAAAGCCCTTATTGATCTTTTGCTTAGATGATCTGTCAGTTTCAATGGGGGGGGTGTTAAAGTCCCCTACCATTATTGTATTATTGTCTATGTGTTTCTTTGATTTTGTTACTAATTGACTTATATAATTGGCTGCTCCCATGTTAGGGGCATAAATATTTAGAACTGTTAGATCTTCTTGTAGATAGACCCTTTAAGTATGATATAGTCTCTTATTATAGTCTTTGGTTTAAAGTCTAATTTGTCTGATATAAGAATTGCCACCCCAGCTTTCTTTTGATACCATTAGCATGGTAAATGATTTTCTACCTCCTGACTTTAAATCTAGAGGTGTCTTTGGGTCTAAAATGAATTTCTTTCAGTCAGCCTATTGATGGGTCTTGGGTTTTTTTTACCCATTCTAATATCCATTGTATTGCCTATCAGGTGACTCTTACTGTATATTGTCTCTGTTCCTTTCTGGTCTATGTTACTTTTAGGCTCTCTCTTTGCTTAGAGGACCCCTTTCAATATTTTTTGTAGGGCTGGTTTGGTGACTGCAAATTCTTTTAGCTTCTGTTTGTCCTGGAAGCTTTTTATCTCTCCTTCTATTTTCAATGACAGCCTAGCTGGATATAGTATTCTGGACTTCATATTTTTCTCATTTAGTACCCTGAATATATCATGCCAGTCCTTTCTAGCCTGCCAGGTCTCTGTGGAAAGGTCTGTTGCCAATCTAATGTTTCTACCATTACAGGTTATAGACCGTTGCACCAAGCTGCATTGAGGATTTTCTCTTTGTCTCTGAGATTTGTCAGTTTTACTATTAGCTATCAGGATGTTGACCTATTTTTATTGATTTTGAGGGGGTTTCTCTGTGCCTCTTGGATTTTGATGCCTGTTTCCTTCCCCAAATTAGAAAAGTTCTCTGCTATAATTTGCTCCAATAGAGTATCTGCCCCCCTCTCTCTTTCTTCTTCTTCTTCTTCTTCTTCTTCTTCTTCTTCTTCTTCTTCTTCTTCTTTTTAAAGATTTTATTTATTTATTTGACAGAGAGAGAGAGAGAGATTACAAGTAGGCAGAGAGGCAGGCAGAGAGAGAGGAGGAAGCATGCAGCCCCAATGCAGGGCTTGATCCCAGCACCCTGAGATCATGACCTGAGCTAAAGGCAGAGGCTTTAACCCATTAAACCACCCAGGTGTCCCTCTCTTTCTTCTTCTTCTGGGATCCCAATTATTCTAATGTTGTTTCACTTTATGGTATCACTTACCTCTCCAATTCTCCCCTCATGATCCAATTGTTGTTTATCTCTCTTTTTTCTCAGCTTCTTTATTCTCCATCATTTGGTCTTCTATATCACTTCTATATCTCTCTTCTGCCCCATTTATCCTAGCAGTTAGAGCATCCATTTTTTATTGTATCTCTTAATAGCCTTTTTGATTTTGACTTGGTTAGATTTTATTTCGCCAGACAAGGATTGATTCTCTAGTATTTTCTATGCTTTTTTCAAGCCCAGCTAGTATCTTTATAATCGTTATTCTGTACTCTAGTTCTGACATCTTACTAATGTCCATGTTGATTAGCAACCAGGCAGTCAGTACTGCCTCTTGTTCTTTTTTTTTCTTTTTTTTTTTTTTGAGGTGAGTTTTTCCATTTTATCATTTTGTCCAGAGAAGAACAGATGAATGAGAGAACAAAATGCTAAAAGGGTAACAAGGAACCCAGAAAAATATACACTAAACAAATCAGACAAGACCTGAAGCCAGTGGGGGGGGGGTGAGAAGAATATGATCAGGCTGGTGAATAGAAGAGAGCCACACACTAGATTTTGGGTGTATTTTGGTTTGTTAGAAGAAACTGTCTCCCAAAATTTTAAAGAAATAAAAATTTATATATATACACAAAAACAAGGGTAAATACAATGAAATACAATGAAAGGATGGAATATGACTGTAAAAATGAAAATTTAAAAAGATTTTTAAAAAGGAATTGATAAGACAAGAGTCAGTTGAAAAGGGAAAGAAGAAAATTTCAAAAAAAAGAAACAGAAAAAGAAAAAGAAAAAAAAAACAAAGAAAATTTAAAAAATTAACTTTGAAGGACTAAGGAATCATAGGGGAAAAGCCATGAATTCTACATCGCCCTTGCCAGGGGCCAAGATAAGTAATCAGCTCAAGGTCGCTCCCAGGAGCTTTTGTTCCCTGAGCGCTTTCCATACAGCTTTGGAGGACAGGACTGAAAATGGCGGCTCCCAGTCTCTGACCCGGAGGAGCCGAGAGCTCAGGGCCTCTCGGGCGTCCTCTGAGAACCTCCCGTTTCCCTGGTCTCTCGCCGCGATCCGAGCTCACCCTGCCTGTGACTGAGCGTCTCTATCTCTGGCGCGGCCCCGTTTGGAGTCTCCAAACCCGGCAGATTCCTGCAGCCGCTCCCGCGCCGCTGCTCCCGGAGGAGGAAGGGAAGCTTACCCAGCCTAGCCGTTTGTGGAGTCCCTGCTCGAAAAGCAGTGGCCTGACTGTGCCATGGATCACGGTTTCGGGCAACCCCGAGCTCAGAGCCCCTCCTAGGCTCCGTCTCTGCAGCCGGCTTCCCCGCGGATACCTGGGAGTTCTGCCGCACTCAGACACCCCCGGTCTTTCTGTGACCCTGAAGGTCCTGAGACCACAAGGACCCAGCAAGGATTCCACCCCCAGCTTAGCCACTGGAGCCACGTCTCTCCATGGAGCAGACTTCTAAAAACTTCGATTTTGTGCTCCGCTGTTCTATCACTTGCCGGTAAGTGGCTGTGGAGGCTCCCGTCCCGCTCCCGCCCCGCCCCCATCTTCCCGTACGTATATCGCCTCAGATTCACTTCTCTGTATGTCCTCTGTATGTTCCAGAAGGTGGTTGTTTTTCTGTTCATAGAGTTGCTGCTATTCTTTTCTTCGACCTCCTTTTGAGTTGGCAGAGGTTCAGAGTGGTTTTATAACTCTCTAGCTGAATTCCGGAGACCAGATGAAACTTAGGTCTTCTACTCCTCCGCCATCTTGGAGCCCTCAGGCCAGTTTACTCCTAAATGGGTCTGAGCACCTCGGCAAGTGTCATTCAGACTGTAGATTTAAACTCAAATATATCAGGAATGTAGATGGGCCAGTCATTTCCAGTTAAAAGACAAATAATTTCAACCAGATATTTTTAAATTACAGGTTGTTTACAAGATGGTAACCAATACATAAGGATACAGAAAGTTACAAATAAAAGGGCAGAAAAATATACTACTTAAGCATTAAATTTTTAAAAGCTGGTATAACTGTATTATTATCAGACAAAGCAAAAAACTTATCCTAATGAAATTTTCAGTTCATCCTGGAGTTAGAGTAACAAGAGATGTGTATACCTAATAACATAACCTTAAAATACATAGAGCAGAAATTGACAAGATACAAAAGAAACAAAAGTACTATCATAGGGGAGGTTTCAGTGGCTTACAGAACAAAATAATAAAAATCAATGAAGATCTATTTAAGTAATACAATTATAACTTTGTCTTAATGGACGACTATAGAATACCTTAGCTAGTGACTACAGAAAACACATATTCTTTGCAAGAACATATGTAATATGTATAAATATTTCCGGTCCATAAAACAAGTCTCAAAAAATTTCTAGTGATTTAAACCATCAGAGTGTGTTTTCTGGCCCTAATACAATAAAGCAAGAAATCAGTTACAAAAAAACTCATAAGTTTGAACATTTTAAAATATACTTCTAAATAATCCATAGATCAAAAAACTACTGTGGCAATTCACATATATTTTAACTGAATGATAATAAAACTAATAGATGGTAAACTATTTATGTGTAGACATAAATTTATGAGCAGCAGATAAACCCATACTTTAAGAAAAAATCCATAGCTTTTTTAGAAAAACAAAAAGATGGATAATCAAAGAGCTAAACATACATGTCAATAAGATAGAAAAATGAAGGACATATAAAGAAACACAGGAAGATGGGGCTCCTGAGTTGCTCAGTCTGTTAAGCATCCGCCTTCATCTCAGCTCATGATCCCAGGGTCCTGGGATGGAGCCCTACATCAGGCTCCCTGCTCTTGTGGGGAGCCTGCTTCTCCCTCTCCTGCTACCCTTGCTTGTGCACGTTCTCTCTCTTTCTGTCAAAGAAATAAATAAAATCTTTTTCAAAAAAAGTTTAGTTATCACACGGGGTTTAAAAAAAAAGAAATACAGGGATAGAAATTAACAAAATAGTAAACAAACATCAATAAAGAAAACCAACAAAATTTATTTTTGGAGAAACTACCAAAATTAATAAACCTATGATAAGATGCCAAGAAAAGTAGATAGAAGGCACAAATAAGCAAAGTCAGAAGTTCAAAATGAGGCATTACCACAGATTCTGTACACATTAAAAAAGTCATAAGATGGTATGACAAACAACTTTATGCCAATAAGTTTGAAATAAATTTGGTTGAATGAATAAATTCTAAAAAAAAAAATTAAGAAGAGAGGGAAATAGAAAAGTTGAATGATCTCAAAACATTCATTTAAAAAAATGACCAATCTGTAATTGGAGTCTTCAGCCCAGATTATAGAGAAAAGGCAAACTGGTGGTCTCTGGGTCAGCTCCTGTTACAGACATTTTTTATAGTCCTTACCCTTTTTATTAACCCTGAATGCCTTTAGACTAGGCATATGTTCTTCAGTTCACCACAGATCTTACCTAGTGCTTCACTTAGGTTATCTGCCTGGGCCTATAAGGTTTTTGTTTTTTTTTTTGCAACCCCTGAAATCATTCAAACACATTAAGATGGTTCTAATTTCAAATGGATGCATAAAAAAGATGTCTGCCTAAAGCATATTTTCCTAAACTTGTCAAATTAAGACTCTTTTTAACACCTCCAAGTGAATTTTCTTCTTTTGAGGGACTTTTGAGGCTAGATATCATTGCTATATATAATGGGACACATTTGCATGTCCATAGTTCCCTTTCATTTGGTACTTAACTATAGGTATCCAAACTGCAATGGTAAGAGAAAATCCTCTCCAAGACTCCTTTCATTTATGACACCAAATACAAGTTTGAAGGACTTCCACAACAAATCTTTCTAGCATGGCCGGCCCCGAACCTAAGACTGTCAGTTGTGGCTAGCCTCATGCTAAGACCCAGTGTGGCCAGTCCCCACCCTAAACAAAAACACTCCAATCGTGTATGACAAAGATTACCTCCCAGAAGCTGAGGGCAAAGCCAAATATCTCTTTGGGCAAGGCTACATTCTTTACTACACAGTACAGACATATAAATGATGGTTCTTAATTCAAACTCTCTGGAGTTCAACCTATCAACCCATTTATATATGGACAGGAATGAATGCAAAGGGACCAGTTTTGATACAGGGGCTATTAAAAAAAAAGAGAGAGAGAGTAACCAAAACGTAAAGTAACATCATCTTACTATTTTCTTTCCATAGGAGATATTGTCTCATGATTCTTAATGTTATATCCCTGAGTAACTCACTTGAGATCCCAGCTGGTTTTCTAAGGCAATTTCAGCAAAATAAAAAGGTTAAGACATGCTGAAAGCTCACCCTGCCTCTTCCTATTAGGTATAGTTTTAGTATCTCTTTTCTTCTCCAGCAATCTATGTGGAAAACTAAAGAGATCTTTACCCCAGAATAAGCAGCTCTGTACCTTTGTTTTGTGGCTGACACCTTTCAGCAGAAAAAAAATAATTTAACATGTCTCTTTTATTTAAGTTCCTTGACAACCAGACTACCCAACCACAAAGAGATTGGGCTGTCATAGAAACAAGCCTTTGGATTTCTCATAATATTCATCACCTAATATCCCTCAATAAAGTGGTCACTCACCTTTTAAATATCTAACTTAAAAATCCTTATTTGTCAGTGATTATATATTCTCCAGAAACATAATAAAATTCTTTGAACAGCAAGCTCTCCAGTACATTCAAAATCTGATTTACATACGAGTTTTTGGAAGCATCGCATAATACATGGTGAGATTTACCTTGTTGATTTGCTTAGCAGACTCCTTTTGTTTTGTTTTGTTTTTCATAAGTGGTATAATGGTAACATTTAGCCCAGGCTGCACTAGAATTATCACAGATAGTGAATTAATGGCATCTCTGTTTGGCATAGTATCTCATGCACAGTGACTGCTAAATAAATATTTGTTGTATTAAATTGAATTTGTGCACGTTTTATTATACATCCATGTTAAAGCTCTCAGAACTTGAGATAAGAGCCTAATGGGGCTGAGAGTGTAAAATGAGTTCAATGGTTTAATATCCAGGAATCTACATGAAAGAATATCAAATCCTCTGCCATGTGGTTTCTTGAGGGAAAGCACATCTGATCAGCACTGATAAGACAATAGAACAAATCATAGAGCCCATGTCACTTTTTTTTTCCAAATCCACAGTAACATATATATTCATCTTGTCAGGTTGCTATATAAATAGATGAGGTAAAACAACATGGCATTTGTTGTACTTCAATTACTTTCTTGTATAATGTCAAGAAGTAAAAGCTAACAAACCATAACTTTTCTTGACATTTCCTCCCTCAAGTGACCAATGATGGATTTGCCTTAAAAAAGCATTCATCATTTTAAAGAAGGGTAGAGACAGTAGATTTCTTTGTGTTATTTTTTCCCCATTTTTTAAGCCAGTGGTTAAATTGAAAAGCCCAGCTCTCCTGCAGATGGGAACCAAACCTGGTTGATAAGATTACATGTTTCTAATCCTGGGGGATTTTTGAAGTCATCCAAGAAGAGAGAGCATTTGCTGTCATAAATGGTCTGGAGATGGAACTGAATTCCCAGACAGGCCAAGAGGCCACCCTTACCATTACAGCCCCCCCCCACCTCCAATCCACATTCCCATTAAACAGTATATACTTTGCCAGGCAAATATTTTTTTTTAATTTTATTTTTATTCTTTGCCCAAGGGGTACAGGTCTGTGAATCATCAGGCTTACATCTTTCACAGCATTCACCAAAGCACAAACCCTCCCCAATGTCCATAACCCATCCACCCTATCCCTACCCTCCCACCCCCCAGTAACCCTCAGTTTGTTTTGTGAGATTAGGAGTCTCTTATGGTTTGTCTCCTTCCCCATCCCATCTTGTTTCATTATTTTTCCCTCCCTACCCCCCACGACCCCCCACCCTGTCCCTCAAGTTCCTCATATCAGAGAGATCATATGATAATTGTCTTTCTCTGATTGACTTATTTCGCTCAGCATAATACCCTCCAGTTCCATCCATGTCGTTGCAAATGGCAAGATTTCGTTTCTTTTGATAGCTGCATAGTATTCCATTGTATATATATACCACATCTTCTTTATCCATTCATCTGTTGATGGACATCTAGGTTCTTTCCATAGTTTGGCTATTGTGGACATTGCTGCTATAAACATTCGGGTGCACGTGCCCCTGAGGAACACTACCTTTGTGTCTTTAGGATAAATACCCAGTAGTGCGATTGCTGGGTCGTAGGGTAGCTCCATTTTCAACTTTTTGAGGAATCTCCATACTGTTTTCCAGAGTGGCTGCACCAGTTTGCATTCCCACCAACAGTGTAGGAGGGTTCCCCTTTCTCCGCAACCTCGCCAACATCTGTCATTTCCTGACTTGTTGATTTTAGCCATTCTGACTGGTGTAAGGTGGTATCTCGCTGTGGTTTTAATTTGTATTTCTCTGATGCCGAGTGATGTTGAGCACTTTCTCATGTGTCTGTTGGCCATTTGGATGTCTTCTTTGGAGAAATGTCTGTTCATGTCTTCTGCCCATTTCTTGACTGGGTTATTTATTTATTTATATATTTGTTTGAGAAGCTCTTTATAGATTTTGGATACTAGCCCTTTATCTGATATGTCATTTGCAAATATCTTCTCCCATTCTGTCAGTTGTCTTTTGGTTTTGTTGACTGTTTCCTTTGCTGTGCAAAAGCTTTTAATCTTGATGAAGTCCCAATAGTTCATTTTTGCCCTTGCTTCCCTTGCCTTTGGTGAGGTTCCTAGGAAGAAGTTGCTGCGGTTGAGGTCGAAGAGGTTGCTGCCTGTGTTCTCCTCGAGGATTTTGATGGATTCCTTTCTCACATTGAGGTCTTTTATCCATTTTGAGTCTATTTTTGTGTGTGGTGTCAGGAAATGATCCAGTTTCATTTTTCTGCATGTGGCTGACCAGTTTTCCCAACACCATTTGTTGAAGAGACTGTCTTTTTCCCACTGGACATTCTTTCCTGCTTTGTCGAAGATTAGTTGACCATAGAGTTGAGGGTCCATTTTTGGGTTCTCTATTCTGTTCCACTGATCTATGTGTCTGTTTTTGTGCCAGTACCATACTGTCTTGATGATGACAGCTTTGTAATAGAGCTTGAAATCTGGAATTGTGATGCCGCCAACTTTGCTTTTTTTTTTCAATATTCCTTTGGCTATTCGGGGTCTTTTCTGGTTCCATATAAATTTTAGGATTATTTGTTCCATTTCTTTGAAATAGCCAGGCAAATCTTTTCATGTGACCAGATCTGACTGTCCAGCACGACTGCTAGGACCACTGGCATTTGAATTTGAGGGACATATTTTCGAATACCATCTCCTCCATTTACCAGCTCTATGACCTTGATCAAATTATTTAAGTTCTCTAAACCTACTACCTTGTCTGTAAAATAAAGATAATAATATCTAATTTCACAGAGTGATGGCAAAGGATAAAATTAAATAACATGCTAAAAGAGATCACTGCAGGGACCGCTCAAAAAAGGAAATACCTATTAGCAAACTCATTGTAACCTCCATGAAGACCAGAACCATGTCAGGCTTAGTCACCATCTAGATCCTCAGGGATTAGCACAAAAATTTGGCCCTTAGATGTTCAATATTTGCTGAATAAATTAATATATGGATGTGATGGTGATGGTGGGATGATGGTATCTCCTTTGGATGCCAGGGATCAGTGTATCAATGTAATAAGTATAAATAACACACGTTGAGCATTATTAAGTTTAGGCATCTATGATTTCATATGTGTTCAATCACTTAGGCATCACACCAACCCTAGGAGCTGGGTGCTATTATTATTGTAATTTTACAAATGAAGAAACTGAGGCACAGAGAGGGTAAATAATTTGTCCAAGATTACACAGTGGGTAAACAGTGGAACAAGGATTCAAGCCCAGCAGCAAAGCATTAAATTACACTTTACCAGGAGGAAGTGTCATTATTTGAATAATAATGATAATAGCTACTATTTATTGAACATATATGAGGTGATAGTCATCATTTTTATTTAACACTCACAATGACACTTGGAGTATCATTACTGCTGTTTTCCAAATGAGGACTGAGACACAGATTGGTTAAACAAATTACCCAAGTGTACACAGCAAAAAAGCAGCCTAGCTAGGATTCAAGCCCAGGTCTGTCTGATTGCAAAACCATGCTCTGTGATCCCCATGTTTGAGAACATGGTAGAATACTTTGAGGATAGACCCTGAATTGCATCCTCAGATTTTTTCTTATGCTGGATGTAGGAAAGACTGCCACCTGTTCACCGATGTGTTTCTTCTTTCTGGGCACATGACTAGATGTTATTTTCCAACCTCGCTGGTAATTGAGTGTTATCAAAAACCTGATTTCTAGCCAATGAACATGAGGGGAAATGATGTGTTTTACTTCCAGGCCTGCCCTGTGGAAACCTTCCACATTTGCTTCTCCATGCTCTTACCCTTTCTTTACTAGATACAGAAGAGAATGACCAGACTCTGGTGCAGGGGTCAGCAAACTATGCCCCAGAGCCAAATCTGACTTACCACTATTTTTCTAAATAATGTTTTATTGGGGGCGCCTGGGTGGCTCAGTGGGTTAGAGCCTCTGCCTTCGGCTAAGGTCATGATCTCAGGGTCCTGAGATCGAGGCCCGCATCAGGCTCCCTGCTCGGCGGGGAACCTGCTTCTTCCTCTCTCTCTGCCTGCCTCTCAGCCTACTTGTGATCTCTCTCCCTGTGTCAAATAAATAAATAAAATCTTTAAAAAAATAATGTTTTATTGGAACCAGCCCCCCCATTAACTTATTTATTGACTACGGCTGCTTTCATGGTATAATGGCAGCATTGAATAATTATGACAGTGACTGTATAGTATGTAGAGCCTAAAACATTTATTACCTGGTTCTTGGCAAAAAAAAAAAAACCCAAAAAAACAAAAAACCAAAGAACTCCTAACTCCTGTTCTAAGGAATGGCAGAGCCACAAGATGGAAGGAGTCTGTGTTCCTAAGCGAGTTGGTCAAAGGAAGCCACCCTGCCAACACGAACACCAATTCCAGACAACTAATTACTGAGCAAGGAATAGGCTTCTGTGATGAGCCATCCTATTTCCAAATGTATTTGTTACAGCAACTGTCCCACTATCATTTATTCATAGGACACTCTAGTTCGGGAGAATAATAACATCCTTCCACATTCAGAAAGAATCACCTGCGGGGCTTCTCAGAATTATCCCTACATTGTCTCACTGCTTCTCTGTATCACTTAACCCTGGTGTTCAGCCACCACATTCAGGAATGGAAACACCTCCCCCTTTGTGAGAAGGTAGCACACAGCCATCCCCATCACCCCCAGGAGAGACCTGCCAATGCCACTGTTCTACCTGGTGACCCTGCTTGTTGGCAATTTTTTGGTTTTGTTTTTTAATTTGGGGTCCCAGCATTCCAAAGAGAAACAGAATTAGAGCACTTAAGCAATCATTCCCTCTGTGTTGAGAAATAGGATTCTGGCAAGTATCAAAAACTATATATATTTTTATTAGAATGTCCAAAACGAGAATGTAATAGAACACAGACCTTTCAGAAGCAGAGGGGAAAAAAAAAAACTTTCAGTTAAGGGAGGGAAAGCCAAGAGCAGATTACTTACTGCTACAGAATCCAATATTGGAAAGTACTTGTTTCCCTTTTTCTATGCCACATTTTTAATGTCTCCATGAGCTCAGTGTGCTGTGACTATCAATCACAGAAAACTACTGACATTATGAAACTGCTTTTAAGATATACAGAGTTTTCAAAGCCAAAGTTGTCTGAAGAATAAAAATTTTCAGAGCTTGTATATTTTCAAAAATATCTATTTGATACACCAAGCTGAGTAATGGCCAGCTGTCTCCACTCTATAAATGCATAACAGAATGTATGAATATTGTTTTGTGGAGAACATTAAATACAGGAAATACAAATTTTTTTATGAGGATTCCCAGTTCTGCTACAGTCAACCTTTCCCATCTGTGGGCAACAGCAGTCGCATCAATGCCTGGGTGCTGAGAATGGACAGATCAGAATTACATTAATTAGAGACTATGTCCTCTAAGTTCTACTTTTTTTTAACAAATAGAAGTGGTATATATTTAAGTTGTACAATGTGATTTTGATATATGTATACATTGTGAAATGATTACCACAATCAAGCTAATTAACATATCTATCAGTCATCATTGGGTGTGTTTGTGTGGTCAGAACACTTAAGATCTCAAATTCCAAGTATATAATACAGTATCATTAACTACAATCACCATGCTTTACATTAGGTCTCCAGAATTTTTTCACTCAGGAAATTTTGATGTTTTTCAGACACATATGGATGTGAGTCATGGAGCCAAGGCTATGAGTGATACTGATGGAAAATACCGATGGAAATTTGCATCTTCTAAGTGGCCAAGATAGAACGCCTAGAGGAAATAGAATCTGATCAGCAAGCATTACCATCAGCATCAATCATTCTTTCATTCAACAAATTCTGAGTTACAGGTATGTGAAACGCCGTCCTAGACACTGGGGACATGATAGCTAACTAAACAGAGTAAGTTCCTTTCTTCATGGGCATCACATTCCAGAGGAGGATTATAAGGAATAAATAAATGTATTATGGATATTGAAACAGAGTTATATTATACACAACACAGTCTCTGATGACAATACAAGTAAAGTTCAATAATAGAAAGGAAACCATAAAAACCTTGTTTTGGAAATGTTTATAAATATAATGAATTCATGGGTCAAAGTAAGAAATTACAGTGGAAATTGGAAAGCATTTAAAACTTAGTAACAATGAAAAACATTACCAACTGGGACCTGTGGAGTGTAATTAAAGCATATATATATATGATATATATTATATTATATACATAATATATGATATATATATAAAGAAATCTAAAATTTAATGAACTAAGCTAAGCACTCAGCACCCCCCAAAAAGTGAAATTATGGAAAGGGAGCCAGAAATATAGATATAGCAATAACTTAACATTAATAACAGTATGCTATAGACATTGAGCCAATGCACTGAAAATTTAGATGAAATGGACAAACTGCTAGAAAAATATAGCTTGCCAAAAACAATTCAAGAAGAAAAAAAAATAAAGTTGCAAATGAATAAGTTAAAATATACCTACAAAAAAGAAGACTGTTAGATGATTTGCAGGTGAGTGTTACTGAGCCTTTAGGAGCACATCATCCCTCTCATATAAACTTTTGGAGAGTAGAACAATAGCAATAATAGCTAAAACTGAAAGGTATCTTGCTATGTTATGAGCGCTGTTCTAAGTGCTTTATTTATTTTAACTGTTTTAACTCTCAAAATATCCCTATGATCTCAGTATTTCCATTTCCCAAATTACAAAACTGAAGCAAAATGGGATCAAGTATCATTGTCATAAACCACTAGATTGGAAAAGGAAAGAAAGGAGTGAACATTCTCCTTTCATGAGACTCACATTTCATCAAGTTAATACAACTTTGGTATGAAAATCAGACAAGAGCAGTGCAAGAAAAGAAAATTATACATCAAATTCACTTATAGGGGCACCTGGGTAGCTCAGTGGGTTAAGTCTCTGCCTTCAGCTTGGGTCATGATCTCAGGGTCCTAGGATCGAGCCCTGCATCAGGCCCTCTGCTCAGCAGGGAGCCTGCTTCTTTCTCTCCCTGCCTGCCTCTCTGCCTACTTGTGATCTCTCTCTCTCTCTGTCAAATAAATTAAAATTTTTTTTTAAAAAATTCACTTATAAAGGTGGCTCAGTTGTTAAGTGTCTGCCTTCAGCTTGGGTCATGATCCCAGGGTCCTGGGATCAAGCCCTGCATTGGGCTCCCTGCTTTGTGGGAGAGCCTGCTTCTCCCTTTCCCACTCCCCATGTTTGTGTTCCCTCTCTGGCTGTCTCTCTCTCTCTGTCAAATAAATAAAATCTTTTTTAAAAATTCACTTATAAAAATATAAATACCTTAAGTGAGATCAACAAACCGAATCCAAAAATGCATAAAATACTTAATATGATAACCAAGTAGGGCTTATTCCAGGAATGCAAGGTTGGTTTAACATTAGAAAATCTACTAACATAATCCATCATATTTACAGACAAAAATGTACGATAATCTCAATATATGCATGGGAAAAAATTTTTTTAGCAAACTTGGGATAGAAAGAGAACTTCCTTAAGTTGTAAAAGGTATCTGCCAAAAACCTGTAGTAAACATCATACTAAAGCTAAAGTATTATATACACGTGGTCTCTTTAAAGGAAAGAACAAAGATGCCTGTTTCTTCCTTATACTTAACATTATACTGAAGGTCCTAACCTGTATAATATAAAAGGAAAGAAATTTAAATATATAGAGAGAGATACATAAATATATGGATAGATAGGCCTTGAACAATTTGTGGGTTAGGGACACTATCCCCCTACACAGTCAAAAATTCACATACAACTTTTGACTCCCCCAAATGTACCTATAATAGCCTACTGCTGACTAGATGTCTTACTGATAACATAAATTGTTGACTAACACATATTTCATGTGTTATAGATATTAGGTACTGTATTTTTACAATAAAATAAGCTAGAGAAAAGAAAACATTATTAAGAAAATCACAAGGGGGCACCTTGGTGGCTCAGTTGGTTAAGCTACAGCCTTTGACTAAGGTCATGATTCTGGAGTCCCAGGATCCAGTCCTGCATCAGGCTCCCTGCTCAGCAGAGAGTCTGCTTCTCCCTCTGACCCTCCCCCCTTTCATTCTCTCTCTCTCTCTCTCTCTTTCTACCTCTCTCTCAAATAAATAAATAAAATCTTTTTTAAAAAGTCACAATGAAGAGAAAATATATTTATAGTCCTGTATTATAAAAAAAAATTCATATATAACCAGACCTCATAGTTCAAACCAATGTTGTTTGAGGGTCAGCTATATTACATACATACAGAAAATGCAATAAACAGCACATTAAATGTTTGAGATACAAAAGGCCGTACTGTAAGGGAAAGAATTACAGAAGAGCAAAAGGACAACTGATGTTAAAACTAGCAGAAACCACAACTGTTCCAAGTGCTCATCTTCAGGAGTCCTTACTCTAGATCTATTACTTGGGGCCAACCTAACCTCCAAAGAGCTCAAAGCACCTCACAAATGTACTTGAGTCATCACTATGTTAGCAAAGCACCAGAAGAGTAGATATTTTGCTCTTTTTTTAACAGTTCAACACAAAAAGTGAAATGTCAGGTTGACCTTGAATTTATTTCTCCTGAATCTTAGCCTGGTTTCTCCTTTGGGCCCATTTATCTCATTGAAATGTGGATTAACGTGTCCCTTTCCATATATATTCAGATTATTCTTGGGGATAAAGAGTCTTTTTAATCTAAATCTACCACTGTAATAGCTGTTGAAAAAAGTTAGGTCTTACTATGCACGTGAAATTCCAGTATGGGGATAGGGATGTAGGAAGAGGATAAGCTAAATACCGTATGCAAATTATCTATATATTTGTCTGAAATTTACAGATGAGGAAACACAGGCTAAGGTCATATGCCAACTTTTATTTTCTTCCTGCTTTAGGCATCTCTTTCAAGAAATAAAAATGTGTGTGTATACACACACACACACACACACACACACACACACACATATACATATATAACCTATATATAGAAAGAGAATGAGAAGACAAGCCAGAGACTAGGGGAAAATATTTGTAAAGACATCTGACAAAGGATTTTATCCAAGATTTGCAAAGAAGTTTTAAAATTCAATGTTAAGAAAACAAACAACCTGATTAAAAATTGGGCAAAAGAGTGGATTAAGAGTACACTTACTGTGATGAGCACTGAGAAATGTATAAAATTGTTGAATCACTATATTGCACACCTGAAGCTAATATAACACTGTACATTATTTATACTAGAATTTTTAAGACTACTTAATTAGAAATAATTAAAAAGGCAGAAGACAGGAACAGAACCTCACCAAAGAAAATATAGAGATGGCAAGTAAGCATATGAAAATACATTTTCCATCATATGTTATTAAGGAATTGCAAATTAAAACTGTGTGATGTCACTGCATATCTACTACAATGGTTAAAACCTGGAACACTGACAATACTAAATCCTGGTGAGGATTTGGAGCAACAGGAACTCTCATTCATTGCTGGTGGGAATACAAAATGCAAGAGCCACTTTGGAAGACAATTTGGCAACGTCTTAAAAACTAAACACACTCTTATTTATCTTATCCAGCAATCCCATTCCTTGGTAGTTGCCCAAAGGAATTGAAAGCAAGTCCACACAAAAACCACTAAATGAATATTTATAGCAGCTTTATTCACAATTGCTAAAACTTGGAAGAAACCAAGATGTCTTTCAGTAAATGAGTGGATAACTCCGGTACATCCAGACAATGGCTAAAAAGAAATGAGCTATTAAGTCATGAAAAGATGTGGAGGGACCTTAAATGCATATTGTCACGTGAAAGAAGCTAATCTGAAAATGCCACACACAGTATGCCTCCAAATATAAGACATTCTAGAAAATGCAAACTATGGAAACAGTAAGAAGATCAGTGATTGCCAGGGTTAAGGGGAGGGGGGGAGGAGTAGGTTGAATATAGAGAATTTCTAAGGCAAGGAAATTATTCTGTATGCTACCATGATGATGAATACTTACCATTATACTTTTGTCAAAACCCATATGTTAAATGTCCTGCATTTCAATTGCTCCAGTTATCAGAAATTTTCTTTATATCTATAGAAGGATTAAACCTGCCTATAAATGATATCCAAATACTTTACACCTTCTCCTTTTCCTTCAGCCTTATTCTTTGAAGTTATGTAATGCAAGCAACCAATCAATGTCTTGGTGTTAATAGGTGTTAACTGAGTGAGGTGCTACTCATTTGCATATTAAGAGAGGCTGCTGTCCGTGTCTGTGGATTTCAACCACTGACTGTACATTAGAATATACCTTGAGAGGTTCTTTCCAAAAAGTAACCTGATACTCAGACACACTACAGAGGTTTCGATCCAGTTGGTCAAACTGGGATGCTCTGAGGCTAGAATATTTTGTATTTTTAGAAGTCACTCAGGTGATTTTAATGCCCACCAGGGTTAAGAACCAATTCCCTGGATTGTAGGGCCTTAGAAGCAGGTACAGTACAATACAATGATTAGAAACAGGACCTAGGAGGACCTGGGCAAATGCAAAGGCTTCTGAAATGTTATTTTCTTTTCCTAAGCAATAGGCAACCTTGGGATCTGGCTCAGCACAAAGTCTGCACAGCTACATGTTACCAAGCACAAATTTAACACTTTTCAAAGAATTAGTACATATTTAACAGGAAAATACTACTGAACAATATTCATCCTGTGACATAAAAAATTCCCCTGAAGGATTTCACAAATCATCGGGTGGGGATATTAAAGCAATGAAAGGTTATTACTCGAAAAGATCATTTTTGGTGCTTTTGATTCTACTGGATTTGGAAAATCTGTAACCCTCAGGGTTATTTGGATAGCCACCAACAAACTTAATTTAGAAAAGAATTGAAATCCTACTTGCGAAAACCACAATTGCGCTTTTAGAAAGCTGTGCCTACTTGGGAAAAGTCCATCTTCTTGTTCTTGTAAAGGTATGTGAAGGTTTTTATGGTAAAATGAGGTGCAGCTGTTTCTTAAAATAGAAAGAACTTTATGATTCTTTAAGTGAAAAAGAAAGCCCACTACAATTACAGGTGTACTATGATTTCATTTTTAATATTTTTTGATCTGTATTTTTCTTATTCATCAAAATTTCTACTGTAGTTACCTGTGTGGTGAATATTGAGAGAAATTATTTTTGTTTTACTTTTTCCTATAATAAACCAAAGATGTATTACCTGTCATTTTGCCAGAAATAAATTTTATGATTGGAGTCTATATTTTTATTCCTTCATTTATCCAGTCAGTTTTGATTGAGCACCTATTATGTGCCATGTATTGTACTTTAGTGAGTGATACAATCAGTGTGTTAAGTGCTCACAGTGTGCCAGGCCAGCAATCTCTTTACATTGAATTTTCATGGCAGGGCTGAATGATAGGGCTTATTATTCAACTTACAGATCAAGAGACTGAGGCAACAATAAAGGGAAATTAAGTAACTTGCTGAGTAGGAACGATGGAATTGGAAAGTTGGATCCAAGGCAGTCCAAAAGTCCTTGTTTTTATGACTGTTTCCTTTAAAACGACTCATCACACACATACAAATATTTTGTCACTATCTTTTACCCTTTCCTTATCTTTGAGCTATTTTTAAATCCTGTAAGTTGCAGGTAATGATAGACATAGAAATTTTATCCTATCCAATAGGATAATTGATTTCCTTTGCCTTTGCAGAAAAACCAATTTTGTCAGCATTTCCTCATTTTTTCAACATTTCTTTATATAAATTTGTATTCCCCCCCCGTTTGTTTTTGACCAGTTAGTACATCTGCCTTGTTCCCTCATTATGAATAAAATAAACTCTTTACATATGTTCATTTGTATCTGTATGAGGGTTATGATTTAACTTGTTTTTGAAAATTATCTTTTAAAATCTGAGGTGATTTCAAGGCTCAAGAACCCGCTGATTAATAAGTCTTCTATGCCAATCTGCAAAGACTAGGAGAAGCAGAACTTTCTTCAACTGTCCAATTTTTAATAAAGGAGAACCATGCATACGAAGAAGTAGGGAATGTGGCCCATTTATAGGAACAAAATTAATCACCAGAAATAGTTTCTGAAGAAACATACACATGAGACTTATTAGATGAAGACTTTATTTTTTTTAAGATTTTATTTATTTATTTGACAGAGAGAGAGAGAGCACAAGCAGGGGGAATGGCAGAGGAAGAGGGAGAATCAGACTCCCCACTGAGGAAAGAGACTGATGTGGGGCTCAATCTCAGGACCCTGGGATCATGACCTGAGCTGAAGGCAGATGCTTANCATCGGGCTCTCTGCTCAGCAGGGAGCCTGCTTCCTCCTCTCTCCTCTCTCTCTGCCTGCCTCTCTGCCTACTTGTAATCTCTCTCTCTGTGTCAAATGAATAAATAAAATCTTTAAAAAAAAAAAAAAAAGAACTACAGGACTCAAAAAATAATATACAAACAAACGAAAATATGAATGAAGAGATTAAAAATTATTTTTTAAGAAGAGCCAAACAGAAATTCAGGAGTTGAAAAATGTAATACCTGAATTGAAAAATTCACTAAAGGTGATCAATAATAGACACAAACAGGCAGAAGAAAGATTCAGTGAACTTGAATACAGGTCATTTGAAGTTACCATAACTAAAGAGCAAAAATCTAAAAAAAAAGAAAAGAAATTAAATAGAACCTAGTGAATGTATGGAACATCATTAACATAATCAATATACCTCATTATGAGATTCCCAGAAAGAGAAGAGAGAGGTAAGGGGCAGAGAGATCATTTGAAGAAATAATAATGGTTGAAAACATCCCAAATTTGAATAGAACATGGATATACAAATACAAGAAGCTCAACAACTTCCAAGTAAGCTAAACCCAAAGGAACTCACACCAAAATGTATTATAATCAGACGGTTGAAAGACAGATTCTTAAAAACATCAAGAGAAAAGCAGCTCATCATACTCAAGGGATCCCCAATAAGACTATCAGTGGATTTCTCAGGAGAAACCTTGCAGGCCAGAAGACAGTAGGATGATACATTTAAAGAGCTGAAAGAAAAAAAATTAAAACCCCATCAACTGAGAAGTCTATATTCAGCAAAACTGTCCTTCAAAATTAAGGGATAATTTAAGACATTCTCAAGGAAGCAAGAACTCAGAAAGTTCATTACCACTAGCTCTTCTCTACAAGAAAAACTAAAGGGTGTCCTTTACTTTGAAATGAAAAGATATTAGACAATATCTCAAAATCATGCAAAAATATAAAGTTATCTAGTAAAGGTTAATACATGGACAAACATAAAAGACAGTATTATTGTAACTTTTGTTTGTAACTCCATTTTTTTTTCTACGGGATTTAAAAGACAAATGCAAAAAATACTTATGAATCTATACTAACAGGTGAACAATATATAAACATATAATTTGTGACATCAATAGCATAAAAAGGGAAAAGCAGAGCAGCAAAGGAATAGTTTCTGTATGTGACTGAAATTGGTATAATTTAAGACAGGTTAGCATAATGTTAGAATGCTAAATGTAATCCCCATGGTAATCAAAAAGTAAATACCTATAGAATATGCACAAAAGGAAATGAGAAGAGAATTGAAATGTGTCACTCCAAAAAAAGTTAAACAGAAAGGAAGGCAGTAATGGAGGAAAGCGGGACAAAATACTATAAGACAAACAGAAAACAGCAAAATGGCAAAAGTTAATGCTTCCCTCTAATTATTTTATTTTTTTTTTTAAGATTTTATTTATTTATTTC
Source organism: Ailurus styani (assembly GCA_002007465.1). Taxonomy (NCBI): domain Eukaryota; kingdom Metazoa; phylum Chordata; class Mammalia; order Carnivora; family Ailuridae; genus Ailurus; species Ailurus styani. The sequence goes on along the minus strand of LNAC01000036.1, from coordinate 7,158,846 downwards.
ACAGCAGGGGAGAGATCACAAGGAAGCAGAGAGGCAGGCAGAGAGAGGGGGAAGCAGGCTCCCTGCTGAGCAGAGAGCCCGATGCGGGCCTCGATCCCAGGACCCTGAGATCATGACCTGAGCCGAAAGCAGAGGCTTTAACCCACTGAGCCACCCAGGCGCCCCCCTCTAATTATTTTAAATCATATGGACTAAACTTCCCAGTCAAAAGACATAGATTGGCAGAGTAGAAAGAAAAAAGCAAAATTTATCTATATGCTATCTATAAAAGACACATTCTAGATCTAAGAACAGATGTAGGTTGAAAGAGAAAAGATGGGAAAAAATATTCCATGCAAAGAGCAATCAAAAGAGAGCAGGGGTGGTATACTTCTATGAGACAAACTAGACTGTAAGTAAAAACTATTACAACAGCAAAGGAAGGTATTATGTAATAATAAAAGAGCCAATTCACCAAGAAGATACAGCAATTATAAACATATGCAACAAACAACATAGCTCTAAAATGTATTAAGAAAACATTGACAAAATTGAAGGGAAAAATAGAAAGCTCTAAAATAAAAGTAGGAGACTTCAAAACCCCACTTCCAATAATAAAGAGAACAACTAGACAGAAGAGCAGTAAGAAATATAGGACTTGAACAATACTGTTGATCAAGTGAACCTAACAGACAGACACCAATCACTCCAGCCCACAACAACAGAACATACATTTTTCTCAAGTTTACATGGAATGCTCTCCAGGATACATGTAAGGCTACAAAATAAGTCTTAATACATTTTTTAAGTGTTTTTTTTTTTATCTTAGATTGAGAGCCTGTGAGCAGGGGAGGGGCAGAGGGAGAGAGAGAGAGAGAATCTCAAGCAGACTCCCCACTGAGCATGGAGCCCTATGTGAGGCTTGATCTCATGATCTGAGCCAAAATAAAGAGTCAGGTGCTTAACTGACTAAGCCATCCAGGTGCCCCTTAATACATCTTAAAAGATTGAAAGTATATTCTTTGGTCACAATGGAAAAACTAGAAATTAATAGCAGAAGAAAAACTGGAAAAGTCACAAATATAAGCAATTAAATGACACATTCTTAAACAACCAGTGGGTCAAAGAATAAATAACAAGGGAAATTAGGAAGCACCTCCAGATGAATGAAAGTGAAAACACAACATAACAAAACTTACAAGATACATTGGAAGCAGTACTAAGAGGGTAAGTTACAGCTATAAACACATTAAAAAAAGAAAGGTTTCATATCAACAACTTTACCTTAAGGAACTAGAAAAGGAAGAAAAAAATCAAACACAAAGCAAGCAGAAGAAATGATAAATATTAGAGCAGAAATAAATAAAATAGAGAATACAAAACAGTAGAGAAAAATCAATGAAATCAAGAATTTGGTTTTTTTGATCTCTCTGATATGAGGAACTTGAGGGGCAGGGTGGGGGGTCGTGGGGGTAGG
>LNAC01000036.1:7145290-7157301 GCA_002007465.1 Ailurus styani | reverse complement strand
AAAACAAACTGAGGGTTACTGGGGGGTGGGAGGGTAGGGATAGGGTGGATGGGTTATGGACATTGGGGAGGGTTTGTGCTTTGGTGAGTGCTGTGAAAGATGTAAGCCTGATGATTCACAGACCTGTACCCCTTGGGCAAAGAATAAAAATAAAATTAAATAAAAAAAAAGAATTTGTTTTTTTAAAAGATCAGCAAAATTGACAAACCTTTAACTAGATTAACTAAGAAAAAGAGGGAAGACTCAAATAACTAAAATCAGAAATGAAAGAGAAATTAAACCACCCATTCTAGAGAAATAAAAAGTATTATAAGAGTATTATGAATAATTATATTACAAAGAGAATAGATAATTCATTGGAAATGAACAAATTTCTAGAAACATGCTGTCTACCAAGAATGAATCATGAGGTAATAGAAAATCTGAATAGATCTCTCTAAGTAGTAGAGAAATTGAATCAGTTATCAAAAACCTTCCAACAAAATTCCAGGCTTCACCAGTAAATTCTATTAAACATGTGAAGAACAGTTAACAATAATCCTGTTCAAATTCTTCTAAAAGTTTAAGAGGAGAGAACACTTTCTAACTCATTCTGTGAGGCCAGAATTACCCTGATACTAAAGCAAAAGACACTACAAGAAAAGAAGACCACAAAACAATATCCCTTATGAATAATAATGAAAAAATCCTCACTGAATACAAACAAACCACATTCAGCAGCATTTAAAAAGGATTATACACCATGACCAAGTGAATATATTCCTGGAAGGCAAGGATGTTTCAATATTCAAAAATCATTCAATATAATACATCACCCTACAGAATGAAGGAGAAAGAAATGATCAGCTCAACTGATGCAGAAAAAGCATCTGACAAAATTCAATACATTTTCATGATAAAGCATTTAACAGATTAGAATTATAAGGAAATTACCCCACATAATAAAGACCACATATAAAAACCCACAGCCAACATCATTCTGAATAATTAAAGACTGGAATTTAACTTCTAAGATAGTAATAGGACAGTTATAGCCCCCCTTAACCACTTCTATTTAACATAGTACTGAAAGTCCCAGCCAGAGTAACTAGGCAAGAAAAAAAAATAAATGGTATCCGAATTGGAACAGAAAAATAATTGCTCACAGACAACATGAACTTACATGTGGAAAACTCTGAAGATTCCACACCAATAGCGAAAGCAAAAAAATCTATTAGAACTAAAAAACAAATCCAGCAGAGTTCCAGGCTACAAAATGAACACACAAAAATCAGGTGCATTTCTATACACTAAAAATGAGCAATCAGAAAATAAAATTGGGGCACCTGCGTGGCTCAGTCTGTTAAGTGTCTGCCTTCAGCTCAGGTTATGATTGTAGGATCCTGGGATTGAGCCCCATGTCAGGCTCCCCGCTCAGTGGGGAGTCTGCTTCTCCCTCTCTCTCTACTGCTCCCCCCTGCTCATGCTCTCTCTTTCTCTCTCCCTCTAAGATAAGTAAATAAATAAAATCTTTTTTTTTAAGATTTTATTTATTCATTTGACACAGAGAGAGAGATTACAAGTAGGCAGAGAGTCAGGCAGAGAGAGAGGAGAGAGGAGGAAGAAGGCTCCCTGCTGAGCAGAGAGCCCGATGTGGGCCTCGATCCCAGGACCCTGGGATCATGACCTGAGCCGAAGGCAGCGGCTTTAACCCACTGAGCCACCCAGGCGCCCTAAATAAAATCTTTTTTAAAAAAGGAAAAGAAAATTAATTTTAAAAATTTCATTTACAATAGCAACAAAAATAAAATACTTAGGAATGAACTTAACTAAAGAGGCAAAGGGGTTTTACACTGAAAACAACAAAACTTTGCTGAAAGAAATTAAAGAGGACACAGAGAAGTTGAAAGACATCAAGACACCCCGTGTTCGTGGATTGGAAGACTTAATATCATTAAGATGTCAATACTAGCTAATACAATCTACAGATTCAGTACAATCTCTATCAAAATCCCAACTTTTTTTTTTTTTGGCAGAGGTAGAAAATTTCATCCTAAAATTCATATGGAATATACAGGGACCTTGAATAGCCCAAATGATCTTGGGAGGAAAAAAAAGCAAAGTCATAAGTCACACTTCTTGATTTTAAAACTTACTACAAAGCCATGGTAATTGAAACAGTATGGTACTGATGTAGAGACAGACTTATAAATCAAGGAAAGAGAATAGAAATCTCGGAAATAATCTCTCACATATATGGTCAAATAACTTTTGACAAGGTGCCAAGACCATTCAATGGGAAAGGGACAGTCCTTTCAACAAATTGCATTGGGAACACTGGACATCCACATGCAGAAGTTAAAGCTGGATCCCTACCTTACACCACACAAAAAAGTAATTCAAAATGTATGAACACCCAAACGTAGGAACTAAAACAATGAAACTGTTAGAAGAAAACTGGAGAAATGTTCATAAGATTGGCTTTGGCACAGATTTCTTTGATCAGACACCAAAAATACAAGCAACAAAACAAAGAATAGATAAGTTGGACTTCATCCAAATTAAACACTTTTGTATACACTATCAACAAAGGAAAAAAGAAACAGAATGAGAGAAAATATTCGCAAATCATATATCTAATAAAGGATTGGTAGCCAGAACATATAAGAACTGCCACAACTTGGAGCACCTGGGTGGCTCAGTGGGTTAAGCCTCTGCCTTCGCCTCAGGTCATGATCTCAGGGTCCTGGGATTGAGCCCCTCTCTGCCTACTTGTGATCTCTCTCTCTCTCTCTCTCTCTCTCTCTCTCTATCTCTATCTCTGTCAAATAAATAAATAAATAAATACNAATAAATAAATAATCTTTAAAAAAAATAAAAAGAACTGCCACAACTCAACCATAAAAACCCAATTCAAAAATGAATCTGGACTGGAATAGGTGTTTCTCCAAGAAGACATATGAATGGCCAGTAAACATGAAGATATCCTCAGTAACACTAGTCATTAGGGAAATGCAAATCAAAACCATGGGATACCACCTCACACCCATTAGGCTATTATTAAAAAGCAAGAAAATAACAAGTGTTGGCAAGGATGTAGGAAATCCGAAACCTTGTACATTGCGGATGGGAATGTAAAATGATACAATGGCTGTGGGAAACAGTATGGTGATTCCTCAAAAAATTTAAACAGAGAATTACCACAGGATCCAGAAACTCCACTTCTGGATATACATCTAAGAGAAACAAAAGCAGGGACTGTAACAGATCTCTGGGCACCCATGTTCATAGCAGCATCATTCACAAAAGCCAAAAGGAGGAAGCCGCCCAAATGTCCATCGGTGAATGAGTGGACCCACAAAATGTGGTATAAACATCCCATGGAATATTACTCAGCCTTAGAAAGGAAGGAAATTCTGATCTAAGTTACAATATGGATAAACCTTGAAGACATTATAAAGTAAGTTAGTCACAAAAGGACAAATATTTTCATTCCTCCTCTATGATTTTCTTAGAGTAGTCAACTTCATAGACACAGGAAGTGTCATGGTGGTTGCCAGGGACTGAAGGAAGGGAGAAGGAGGAGTTAGTGTTTTATGGAGGCAGAGATCCATTTGGGGGAAAATGAAAAGGTTCTGGAGATGGTTGGTGATAATGGTATAATGGTTGCACAACCATGTAAACATACTTAGTGCCACAGAAGTGAACACTTAAAAGGGTTAAAATTATAAATTTTACATTACATATTTTATATCAGTAAAAAGAATATTTAGTGATTATATTCTGAAAACATTTCCAGCAGTTCACACAGATTACTTTCCTAATCCCAGTGGCCAGTCCCATATTTTTCTCACAGCATATCCCATTGAGAGTTGTATTATTTTATTTTGTTTCCTCGGCGTTATACATGAGTATTTCCTAAACAGGGTGTATGGATTCCTGAAGAGGACTGTGGCTATATTCTCAGCCCTTCGATACCTCTACAATATTTTAAATTATGTTTTGTGAGTGTGTTATGTCTCGATAACCACGATAACCACATTTGACCTACCTGTTGTCACACTATTTATGTGCCTAAGTTGATGTTTAGGCACTATGATAATAGTGATCTATCAAAGAAAGGGCAGGGGCAGACCTCATTCTTAAAAGATACTGTCGGCATGAGGGCAAATGGTGAAAAAAAAAAAAAACCTGCGCACAGCACTGTGGCCCGAATTCATTCTATGTGTAACAATGTGTTTTCTGTAAAACTGTGTTCTCTACCACCTTAAATTCATGGGTTAATGACATGTCATTTAGTTTGTGGCTTTCTTTCTAATTAATGTGCCAATTTATTTTGATTTTTATATGAACGAAAGTCAATCACTGAAGGAGTCTATAAACATTTCACATTTATACTCATTTATACTTGGGCAGGTAACATAGTAAAGCCACTTTCAGTTTGAAAATTTTTTAAATGAAGAGAAAGGACATATGAAGATTTTCTGACTTGCCTGGAAATTGGTGGGCAGTTAGCGATTCGGGTACAGTATTTATAATTGCATTATTAGATTTGAAACTCCTTTAAGTTTGAAGAGTCTGGATTTAACTGACAAGGAAACATGCGAGGAGGAATGGAAATGGATTGTAAATGTCAGCATCATGTTTGATCATAGCAAGGTGACCTTAAAATGCCATCTTATCCACTTTAATTTAACAAGGCTGATTTCCTAAAATATCAAATATTTGATATAACCAAGAATATATATTGAACTACTGGAACAAATAGCTAGAAGATATTTTAGTTGTCCCACTTGAAAAAGCAAGATGTAGGCAAACCCTTCTCCGCATGGATCGTGGCAGGGGAGGGGGCGGTCCTCCTGAAGTGGAAAGTTTTCTCCTTCCTCTGCACTGCAAGTGGGGAGAGTCCGCCTTGCACAGACATGAAGAGCGTTCTCCTCTGTAGGACCAAATGAAGGGCTCCTGTCTCCCCAAATGCTGACCCATAGGCCTGTCATTCCCTTATATAGACGTCAAAGCTCCTTTTTAGAAGTGCAAGTTCCCAGTGAAGATGGGATGCATTAAATCCCTAAAATCTTAATGAACGAGCATTAGTCAAACTGAGGGATGCTGGTGGGGGGATTCGGTCGCTGGGTGATGCGCATTAAGAAGGGCACGTGATGTAATGAACATGGGGTGTTTATATGCAACTAATGAATCACCAAATTCTACCCCTGAAACTAATACTACACTATATGTTACCTAATTGAATTTATTTTTTTAAAGATTTTCTTCATTTATTTCACAGAGAGACACACAGTAAGAGAGGGAACACAAGCAGGGGGAGTGGCAGAGGGAGAAGCAGGCTTCCTGCTGAGCAGGGAGCCCAGTGAGGGGCTTGATCCCAGGACCCGGGATCATGACCTGAGCCCAAGGCAGACGCTTGACGACTGAGCCACCCAGGTGCCCCACCTAATTGAATTTAAATAGAAATTTAAACACACACACACACACACACACACACACACACACACATACAACACAACACAACTAACTGCTTTCTTGCCTAAAATGATGACCTGGCCACACAAAAATGGAAGGAAGGGGCTTAAAATATAAAATTTTAAAATGATAACTTTTTGACAACTAATTCTTTACCAGATACACTAGGGGCTGTATGTACTCTCGAATTCCTACAACTGTCTGAAGAAGATCTCATTTACCCGTTTTACAAATGAGGAAACTGAGGTAGAAAATTCAGGTCACTAGCCCAGGAGTCAGGATTTGAACCCGCGTCTGGCTCCATTGTCTTTCCTCTGCGCCGGCTGTGTGTTCACGGAACGCTAAGTGCAGTCAAATTGGCTACTGGGCAGTAAAGATAAATGTCTCCTGTATCATCATCTTGCTGAGAACAAACCCCAGTTGGGATGCCAATCCTGATCAGCTGACCTTCGTCCCCCAGATTTTGTCTGAAGTGGGGTTCAGTCACTGGGGAGAAATGTCTCATTGGGATGGCTCCCCTGGAGACTTTCTGTATCTTGCAAAGAGCCTCAGGGATCACCATCCATGAGGATCGAGGAAAGAGGGGGAGTCACACAGCAGGGCAGGCCTATCGGAGTCTGGGCCAAGGGCATGGGAGCCCTGGAGAGTATATGGTCCCTCAGTGTTGTCCCACAGTGAGCTGAAATGCTTTATACGCCTGCCATCCCCTGTCATTGTGTGTGGGCTGCCCTGGGAAAGGCAAGGTGGCTCCTGCAGCTGACAGAGCTGAGAGTTAGATGCTGTGTGCTACCACCATTTTGAGGGTCTGGGGAAACAAGTCCTCTGAAGGGGGTGGGGGTCGTCCCTGGGCAGTAAATGTCAGTATTCACCACCTACTGCATATGACGCTGCTCCGTTCCACTCCTTCCATCTTGTTCAAGATGCTGCTACTCCAGGATTCCAGTGGTCCTCCCAGTGGGGGAAACTCAGAGACGAAGATTAGTGGGGTGGCATGGAGACCCCCACCCTCCCCGACAGCTGGTCTCGCCCACGCTGATACTCATCCTCTCCCTCCTCCAGTGTCCATTCTAGATTACCCTCACACTCAACTAGCACCTGTACTGGTCTCTGTGACCCACCTGGTAGCAGGACACAGACCTTCAAAGCCAAGGGATCTGAGCTCCTGGTCGCCATGCTTTTCTCAGGCAGGGGCTTTTGCACTTGACCCTTTAACATCACAGCCGAGCAAGGGAGTAGCAAGAGGCATCCAAGTGGATCTCCTGGGTGCCACACAACTCTACATCCTCCTGATACCAAGGTCAATCACTCTTCCCCAAATGGTGACTCCTTTCCTTGCCTCAATATTCTCTAGAACACAAGGAGCCTTAAAGTGCTCAGGCAGTGGCTGTAGCTTACTGTTTGATGGGACTCTTGCTGTGTCATTTTTTTCTACCATCACTGATAGGAGCTGCCAGGTTGTATGGTCACATGGCTGATCGCACCACAGCCTGGACTTGGCAGCCGAGCCTTTGCCTGCTCTGGGCACCACTCAGAGCTGGCAGCCTTCTGTGACACCTGTTTTTTGGTGTGGAATAAGCTTCCTCCAGATTTAAAGGGGTTTACCAGGCAGTGGGCTTCCTCCTTCATGATAGGATGCAAAAATGCGTCTTTTTACTTTGGTGGGACTTCCCGGCATTCACTCCCCTTATTCACGAGTCCCTAGAAACTTCACCAGCCGGCCCCCATTGAATCTTCATAGATTTTGTTTCTTATGCTCTGGAACACATCCTCCAGCATTCTAGCCCATTCTTGCTCATCCACCCTGATTAGCATAAGATCATCAATGGAGTGGATCAATGTGATATTCTGTAGGATGTCCAAATGGTCAGATCTTTTCAGACTATATTATGACAGAAGACAGGAGAGTTTAAATAGCCCTGGGGCAAAACTCTAAATGTGTATCGTTGCCTATTGTTTATGAATGCAATGTATTTCTAATCAGAAACAGGACACAATCACCAAATGAATGGCTGCAGTTTGTATATGTGAAACCATAATATTTGGCTTTAGCAAAGATAAACCTCTGACATGGTGACTGCAACTGGGACATGTACTTGGTTATTTTCATGGAAATCTACTCTTACCCCTGGGATGACAGCATCTTGTTTCTACAGGGACCAGACTGATGAACTGAATGGAAATATGATAGAATCACCAATATTTAGATCTTGAAGGGTGACACTAATTCCCACCATCCCCCCGTCCTGAGATGTCATATTGTTGTTTATTTGCCATCTTGGCTGGGGATGGAAAGGGCAGTAGTTTCCACTTGGTCTGCCCCACATAGCCCACAGATTAGGGACCCAACTACCAAGTATGTCAGTCTCAGTTACACATCCAGGGACCACAAAAATAACCCACTGGGTGGGTCTTCAGATGCAATGGATTTCATTTACCAGGTCCTCACATGCCCCCACTCTAAAAGGAGGACCAAGATGATGTTATAGGTCTCTGGACAACAAGGTCAACTTAGAGCCTACATCCAGCACTAATCAAAATGTTTAGGTGTTCCCTTTTCCCCAATGTGCGGTCACCCTAGTTCATGGCCCTAGATCTATTTGGAGAAAGACTGGGAGAATCCTTTCTGTATGTGTTTGCCCTAGTGTTACAGGGTCCTTCTTTTGGGAGACCTGACATATTCTTCCGTCAGTGAATTCTGAGTAAAAAACTAGCTCAGATCTGGAAAAAAGGCAAGAAATCATTTTTTTTGTTAAAGTCTACCCTCAGCCTCCTTCTGGTCATCCATCTATGATTTCTTCTGGTGGAGGGACAAGTTGCGTGGTACTCGTGTTGGCTGCATATCAATTCTGTCTCTAGGAATGTCATGCTTTATTAACCATCTCCCTAACTCCCATACTCCATTTTCTGCCAGCACGCCAAACCTGCTACTGACTATGACAATTGTATCCACTTGGCACTGGGAGATAGTCATCCAACTGTGTGGTTTTTATAGTTTTGATTTCCGCCATACTTTCCAAACACCTGATGCATGGCACAAGGTAGTAGATTTCTTTGCCATCCTTCCTAATTCATCACTGGTAAGAGTTTTCACAGTAGGACCTCCCACCTTGTTCCACAGTCTACCTGGGCTCCAGTGACCACAAGCGACAGAGTCCTCACTGCCAGCCAAAGGGTAAGTGACCCAATTCCCAGACTCCATCATACTACCTGCTTTCTCAGACTACTCCCAGGACCAACTGCCACAGGTTGGGTTCTCTGGAAGCAGACACAGAAATGGAGTTTGATATGCAGAATGTTCATTAGGAAGGAACTGTGTGGAAGGGAGGGGGAAGAAACAGAGGGAGAGATTAAGCCACAATACAGGCTCATTGAAGTCTGGCCAATATATAGCACATGTGTCAGAATTGTCCCATGGTGGGCCAAAGTGGCCGGAGCTTTATATCCTGCCATGATCAGTCATGGCATGTTGGTCACCTTGGGAATAGCATGCCAGTGGTTTCTGCAGCTGAGGCAAATCCCGAAGAATCTGAGGACAGAAAGCTGAGCACAGACTGCATTCCTAGCAAAAAGTTCTTCTTTCAAGAGAACTTTGACTGGTGTACCTCCATCACAAACATTATGCAGCAAAGAAAGACTATAACACAATTCAACATAATACCAAATGAAAGAAGCTAGACCCAAATGAGTACATACTGTAGTATCCCATTTATATAAAGTTCAGATATAGTCAAAATGAATTGATAGGATAGAATTAGAAAAGCGTTTTCTTTTAGAGGAGCATATTGACCAGAAAGGGGTGTGGGAAAGGCTTTCTAGGGTGCTGGTCCTGTTCTATATTACCTGTCTGGTGCTGGTTACATGGGTGCATTTACTTGGTAAATAGTCATCAAGCTCTACATAGATGATTTGTATACATTTTCAAATATCCATGTTTTATTTCAATAATATGTACTCATCAAGAAATTAAATAAATGTTAAAGACTTCTTTCAAGGCATAGAAAATATGCAGTAATATCAAAAACATGATGGATTTCCATGCCAAAGAAGAAGAGTTGATTATTTTTTAATACCTTAAGAAGTGAATTGCATTAGTGGTGTGGGGATATTGCAAAACTCTTGATGGCGGTCCTTAAATAACTAAAATTAGGTAAACTCAAGGCCTAATATAACACTGCCTTTCTAGAATTTTCTCCTTAATGGTGCAGATGGTCCTGAAAAGCAGCAATGCTCTATTTCTTTTGTAAAAGCCCTTCAGGTTAGCAGGTATGTGTCTGTTTGACTCCTAATTCTGTTTGTCACTTAACACTGGACATCATGCAGTCTTTCAGATCATCTCTTTTGTAGAGGAAATAGAATCCAAAATATCAGGACTGGCATATCAATCTATCAGATTTTCTCTTCCTTTTTTTTTTTTTTTAAAGATTTTATTTATTTATTTCACAGAGGGAGAGAGATCACAGGAGGCAGAGAGGCAGGCAGAGAGAGGGGGGGGGGAAGCAGGCTCCCCGCTGAGCAGGGAGCCCGATGCGGGCCTCGATCCCAGGACCCTGAGATCATGACCTGAGCCGAAGGCAGAGGCTTTAACCCACTGAGCCACCCAGGCGCCCTCTCTTCCTTTTATCATCTTGATTTTTGAAAACCTGACAGCAAAGAAGTTTCTCCCTTAATCCTTATAGCTTTTCATTTTTCTGTCCACTTCTGAATGCTGTGAGGGAGATATGCAAAAGAAGGGAGAGAAAAAATACACTTTAAGCACTCAATGTTATTTTTACCACCTCTGGGGAAAAGAGTATTCAGAAGGCAAATATACAGACCCATGGGTGTGTATTCTGGCTGAAATTCTTAAGACATAGTGTGCCTGTCTTCCAAGTTCTTGATCACCTTTTTTTTTTTTAATTATATTTATTTATTTATTTGACACAGAGAGAGTGAGATCACAAGTAGGCAGAGAGGCAGGCGGGGGCGGGGGGAACAGGCTCCCCACTGAGCAGGGAGCCTGATGCGGGGCTCGATCCCAGGACCCTGAGATCGTGACTTGAGCCAAAGGGAGAGGCTTTAACCCACTGAGCCACCCAGGCGCCCCATTGATCACCTTTTTTTGACTGAGGTAATTTCATCTCCTATCTCTACCCTATGAACCCAGCTCATGGCTCAGGACCCGGACCTCAAGTAGTATCTTTGTGAAGCTTTTCTTACCTGTTCTAATCCTGACATTATCCCTCCCACCCCCACCATCTTCTGTTTCTCTACAGAATTTATAGTTTATGTAAGAATAGTTGTATAATAATAGTAATAATCCCTATAATAGATATTTGTCATTTGGAGGTGACTCAATGTCCTTTCCCTCTTTTTCAAAGCTCTGTAATTTCCTTGGGGAATAGACCTCTCTGCTGTTGGGTACAGTCTTCATGGGAGTGTAATTCTGGATGATTGCTTAAACATAAAGTTCCAGTTCCTTCCTTCCTCACCCCAGGATGGTGCGGATGAGGGAGAAGGGCAGGCATATGACCTAAGCTCAGCCCCACCCATCATTCACACCCGGACTTGGAGTCTTGACAGCATCAGGAAGGATGGAAAGGTAGGAGAGAGATCAGTTACCACTGTACCTAAGGTATCTTGATCATTTTGCTCCTGCATCAAGATTTGTATTAGTTTCCTAGGGCAATAGGTATAGTTTCCTAGGATAACAGATTACACAAACTGGAGGCTTAAAACAACAGAAGTTTATTCCTTCACAGTTCTGGAGGCCAAAAGGCTGAAATCCATATTTCTGGGCCAAAATCAAGGTGTCCACAGAGCTGTGCCCGCTCCAGGGACTGTGGGGATAATCTGCTGTCTTGCTTCTTCCAGCTCCTGGCGATGACCAGCACTCCTTGGCTTGTGGCCACCATCACTCTAGTCTTCAAGGCCAGCATCTTCAAACCTCTCTCTGCCACATTGTCACCTTGCCTTCTCCCCCGTGTGTAGCAAATCTCCCTCTCCCTCTCCCTCATAAGAACACCGTGCCTAGGGATGCCTAGGTGGGGCAGTCAGTTAAGTGTCTGACTCTTGGTTTCACCTCAGGTCATGATCTCAGGGTCACGAGATCAAGCTCCACATCAGGTTCTGCATTCAACGTGGAGTCTGCTTGAAAGTCTCTCTCCGTCTCCCTCTGCCACACCTGCTCATGTGTTCTCTCTCTCTCTCTCTCTCTCTCTCTCTCTCTCTCTCTCTCTCTCAAATAAACTAATTAATTAAAAAAACAACAAAACAAAGACAACAACAAAACAACAAAGAACAACAGTGTTCTTTTTTTTTAATTAATTATGCCTGTATTTAGGGTGTATACAGATAATCCAGGATCATCTACCCATCTCAAATTCTCCAATTTAATCATAACTTTGAAGTCTTTGCTTTATAGGGCAACATTTATAGATTCCGGGGACCCAACAGCTTTGGGGGCCATTATCTCAGTCTACAATAGCCTTTGACAAAAGTTTTTGAGATGTCTGGGAATTGATCTGATGTGGCCCTCAGAATTTAAGACAGAAGAGGGCGCCTGGGTGGCTCAG
>LNAC01000036.1:7115399-7144807 GCA_002007465.1 Ailurus styani | reverse complement strand
GTGGAGGGGGCGTGGGGGTGGGGAGTGGCATGCCTGTATGGCTCAGTCAGTTAAGCATCCTACTCTTGGTTTCAGCTCAGGTCATGATCTCAGGGTCCTGGGATCGAGCCCCACATTGGGCCCCATGCTCAGTGGGGAGTCTGCTTTGGATTCTCTCTCTTCCTCTGTCCCTCTGCCCCTTCCCCCCCAAAAAATAAATAAATAAATCTTTTTAAGAAAATAATCACAACAAAGACTAGGAATCCCTGCCCCTAACAAAAAGGAGTTTCCAAAAATCTACCCACCTCACCTCCCTTGAGTTTCTATTGTATTCTCCATTTGGGTGTCTTTGATCTCCGTAGACACAGACATTGCAGCGAAGGGTTATTTGCTGCCTACTTAACCACTCTGGACCTCAGTTTCTTCATCAGCAAAATGACAGTAATAATAGTGCCTTCCACAGTGTTGTTGTAGAGATTAAATCAGTTAAAATAGATAAAGTACATATTTAGATTAATAGCTGGTACATAGTAGGTACTATGTAAGTTTCTGCTATACTAAGAATTGTTACTATTACATTCCTGTCAGTTACATTTATGGTTATTTATTGCCAGCATTGGTTGTTTTTTGTTTGTTTGTTGTTTTGCCTTTTGCCTTTTGTGGGGACTAGAAGAGGAATAGGCCATAGTCTTTGCCTTCAATGCACTTATAATTTCACCAGAGAGGTAGGTGAATAGCACACAATGATAAAAAGAAACAGTTCTATAGCAATTTTTAAGAAGCTTACCCTGGTAACTAAAAATCACACTAAGTGCAGATAAACCCTGGCTGGCTGCTCTCATTTCCATTTGCCTCCAAGAATCCGTTATTTGCCCCTCTTTCCAGGCTCTGTGCCCCCAAGGAGCTGACCCCTGGGGTTGGCCTCACCCCAGTCCCTCGCTCTCTTGCTTCCAGTAAGAGGCAGCCAAGAGGACACACCAGCAGGAGGTCAGCAGGTAGAAGAGAGAAAGGCCAGGGGACTTCCTCCCCACCTGCCCTGCTGCACCTGTGCTTCTAGAAGAAGCCGCCTCTCCTCTGTGCCTCCGGTGCCCCCTGCCTCTGGCCACTTGCTTTCCCTTTGCCACTTCAGGCTCCCCACTACTGCTGGTCTCTGGAGGTCTCAGTGTCCTTTATTGGTCCCTTACCTCTGCTCACACCTCTGTAAACAGTCCCTTCACTGAACTCTCTCTAGTTATATCCTTTAGAGGAAATTCCGTTTCCTGCCAGGGCTGTGACAGATCCAAGAGCTACAAGACACCAGTCATCTGAGAATTATCTAATTCCTCTAATGTCTCTAAAAGTTACATGAAGGAACATTAAGAACTTGATATAGAAAATAACAGAATGATCCCAACTTTCTTTATCCACCAAATTATCTCATAGCAATAACAGGGATGGCTAACATGTTTTAAAGGTTCACTCTGTGACGGGCACTTTGCTAAGCCCTCTTCCTGCCTCATCTTTTTTTTTTTAAGATTTTATTTATTTATTTGACACAGAGAAAGAGATTACAAGTAGGCAGAGAGGCAGGCAGAGAGAGAGGAGGAAGCAGGCTAACTTCCTGCTTCCAATGTGGGGCTCCATCCCAGGACCCTGAGATCATGACCTGAGCCGAAGGCAGAGGCTTAACCCACTGAGCCACCGAAGCGCCCTGCCTCATCTTCTTTACCCTCCCCAAACCCAAGGAGTTTAGTAACCTTAACTTTAAAATAAATAGAGATAGGGAGGAGTTAAATAACCTCCCCAGCTGGGGAAGGGCAGAGCCAGAATATCATCCCAGTTCTGCCGCCACGGGGCTCTACTTATCCCCTTTTACTCCCGTTCCCACCAGGCTATACAGCCACCCTTCCCCTAGAAGTGAGAAGGCGCCTCTAGGCAGGAGATGAATGGATTTCAGAAGACTAGGAGAAAGAACCCCTCCACTGCCTTTTTTTTTGGAACACGTGTGTGCCTGGAATTTTTTTAACATCTATTGTCCAAACAAACATGTTATTTACTGCAATTCCTCAGATTTGCTCTCTCTGAGCTGTATGAGAATATTTGGGCTAAAACACATGGGTAGGGGAAGGAAATACATGTATATTTCTCCAAGTTTATGAAATCACTGAAAATCACATCATTTGACTGCATTTGCCAATCTGATTACACAGTTATTTGCTAGGTAGCTTTACACTACACACCCACGATGTAACTGTCTTTCCAGGCAGGGATACCTCTCTCTATATATATCTATGTATCTATCTATCTCTTTCTCTCTCTCCCCTTCTCCCCACCTCCCATCCCAGGCTTTATTTCCATCTACCTACGTCTCCCCTAAACAGCAATTTTTCTACCTATTTTTTCAATTATTACAACAAAACCTTTCAGGTTAAAGAAAACAATACCCGTTTTCTTCCCAAAGCCAGCCTTTCCCTGACACAAAGTAACAGTGATACTAAACATTGCTAGCAATTGTTATGAAAATGCATTTCTCTGTATCCCGTTGTCATGGCAGCTAAAGATCAAGACATGCCCGCTACATACAGCAATTTATACTGATTTGAAAGACTGTTTGGGGGGAAACATTAAAATGTATAATCGAATGCATTTGAAACCATAGCTTGACAAAGTACAATATCAGTTATTCAAATAACATTTCTAAAGCAGAGTACATCATTTATTCCAATCAATGTTGTGTTCATTATTTATGCTCGCGGAGTTAATTTCCAACACACTGGCAATTTTATTATTTTTCTTGGCATCCAGAATCTTCACATTACCTTTGCTCAGGCACTGGCCAGCCTAACACAGACAGCAACATCCAAGTCCCATCATGAGACCCAGAGCTCCTATAGCATTTTTTCTATTACTTCTTTGTTTGCTGGACTGGGGACATCCCTTAGGTGAATTTCTCC
The DNA here is from genome assembly GCA_002007465.1 of Ailurus styani. Lineage (NCBI taxonomy): Eukaryota > Metazoa > Chordata > Mammalia > Carnivora > Ailuridae > Ailurus > Ailurus styani. The sequence continues at coordinate 7,141,895 of LNAC01000036.1, read as the reverse complement.
CTTGGACTGCAAACTACTCAAAATGTCACAGCGTGACTAATTCTCTCCTTCATCCAGATTGCCATTTTATTGTACCATATATATCATGTTTTTGCTTCACTATGGGGGTGGGGAGAAAAGTCCACAAATAAGAGAGAGGGAGGGAGGGGGGTGCCAGACAGAGGATATAAAGGGTTTCAATGCAAAAATTGAGTACAAAATGCCACTTTTATTAACAATTTGGATGGTGGTTCTTGTCCCTAATCCTTTTCATTGGTTATCCCTCAAAATCTCCCAGGGAGACCTCTGGCATTTGGCAAGAGGGAAGTAGAGGCATGGGGGGATTAAGGAGCGGAGATGGCAGAACAGATCAGCAGCAGAGCAAGGATGAGAACCCAGAATTCTGACATTCCTGAGCCATTGTTCAGCCTGTGACCTGCTAGATGTGGGCCTAAGGAATTTTACTGAGATTACCTAAAGCTTAACTGACTGCCACTCCTCCAAGGATAATTAGTTACACAGCTTTTCCCACAGCTGGTAACACACGCTAACATTTTGGCCTTGACTTTATGAAACTGACTTTTATCAGTTTCTCATCCATTGACATCTGCCCGCCAAAGGCAGCTAGTTGCCTCCCCTAAGGTCAAACTTTATTCCTTAAATTATCCACCCAAGTCAAATGTCTACATCCACACCTGCCGTGGAAGAAGGCATTCATGTAAAATCACCAGTTTATTTCATTTCACCTCTCATCCTTAACCCAAAATTGACAGAATCTGACAAACCTAGTCATGTCGTTGAAAAGAAAAGCATCAAAAGCCTGTCATTACAGACTGTGTCTCTGCATCAGGTGCTGTTCAAAGTGTTTTGCACATAACAGCTTTACAATAACATGCTGAACTCAGTTATTATTATTAGCCTTATGTCTACAATGAGGAAACAGAGTCACGTGGAAGTTAAGTGGTTTGCCCCATGTAACACAGCCAGGAAGTGACAGAGCCAAAATGTGAATATAGTTGCTTGGGTCCAGAGATGATTGCTCCCCTACTATGCTAAACTGTCTCTGCGACACAAAGTTGCTAAGAGTTTAAGGCTCTGGAATCCAACAGACCAAGGTTTGCGCAATCTTGGATAGGTTGCTCCACTAGGCTCCAGGTTGATATGTTGTAATAATTACTGCGAGATTTTGCTAAATGAAGTCATTAGTGCGGTGCCTGAAAAAACGTTAGCTGCTCCAAAATGTTAGCTAAGGACGGAACACACTAAGGAAGGAACATGTTCGGACCAGAGGGGCCAAGAGTTCTGGCCCACGGTAGAGTAGACCAAGGCATGTGGGAAAAAGAATGCCTTCCCTATACACGGTCCAGTGCCTTCCACTAAAGAGTGAGCAAGACAGAAGGAGAAAAATGAGAGCAGAGGGATGCCATGACCAGGGAACAGGGGAAGCTTTTTCAAGTAAGAGGAGACTGGCTGGGCTTTGGACAAATTAAGATAAAGAAGGGCACCAACACAAGACATGCTCTCAGAAAGAAAGATGCTCTAACAAGGAACTAGTTTGAGGCAGTGTCTTCCCAGGGTGATTAAATTAAATACTCCCTTCAGTCAAACAACTAGTGTACCTGATTTTTTTTCTGTTTACTAAGTCCTTAGTTGGCTGAATTTTGTAACTTCTTGGTGCAACATGATCACTTTTCTTTACTGTCTTTTTCTACTCAAAGCTAGAAGAGTTTAAATTTCTCTTTGAGGTGGGAGTGAGGGGTAGGCAGGCCACATTTCTCTTCCAGGAAAGAAACATTCTCTCATAGGAAACCATAGAACCAGAAGAAAATCTCTGTGGCCAAAAACTCGGCAGTCTTGTCCAGCAGTCAAATGCTTGAAGACTGGAAGGCAAAGGCCCTCACAGGACTCCAGGCTCTGGTGCTCACTGCTTGGCCTTGGGCACCTCATGTCTCCTCCCTCTATGTCTGGTTTTCTTGTTTGTAAAATGAATGCCTTTTATCTGCTTTAAGATTGTATGATTTGGGGAAACTCATTCTATGAGAAAGATATTCTTTGATGGTAGATACTATGCATAGCATGATTTATTATGGGGGGGAGGGGGATATTTTCATGGTTAGTGGTTTTATATGATAATCACCAGTCCCTAGGGACTTGGAATAATTTCACCATCAAAATTTTCCATTATAGTGGCATTATAGCTCTGTTTCAACAAGCTTGCTCAAGTAACTTTTCTATTGCAAATTCACATGGTAATAGCATTATAAATGGCATCTCCAAAGACTTCAATTAAAATTGATTTGTCATTGTAATCTTAGCTAATAATGGCATGGTAATGGCATTATAATGAGGAGATCAAAGACTTACACTGAAATTATTTTGGCATTGTTATCCTATATTCTAAATGGCTTTGAATAGGCTGCTCTATACATAGATTTGAAACTGTTGTGTCATAGGGATATTATAAGCTAAGAGCATAGACAATGGAATCATCCACTCCTTTCCCCCAAAGCCCAGCTTGGAATTTCTTCTCTCTTTTCATTTCCCATAAAGGTCAAGTTCAAACAGAGCTTCAGTTGTAATTCCCCCTACCCAGTCCTGCAGGTAAAAGGCAAAAGACTGAGAGAATGCTGGTGAGTGCCTAGAAATACTGCTCTCAGACAAGGCTGGAGCCAGCCCAGCCACTCTCCCTTGACAAACACAAGTCCTAAGTGTTCCTCTGCTCTCAGCAGAAACTGGGACATGCTTACCTGAGATATAGAAACCAGACTTGAGGGGCGCCTAGATGGCTCAGTAGGTCAAGCATCCGACTCATGATTTCAGCTCAGGTGATGATCTTGGAGTCCTGGGAATCAAGCCCCACATTAGGCTCTTCACTTGGTGCAAAGTCTGTTTGTCTCTCTCCCCACTTGCTCTTTCTCTCCTTCTCTCAAATAAATAAAATCGGAAGGAAGGAAGGAAGGAAGGAAGGAAGGAAGGAAGGAAGGAAGGAAGGAAAGAAACGAAGGAAGGAAGAGGAAAGAAGGAAGGAAGGAGAGAGATCTGAACCAAGGGGTCTAGTGGAGACAAAATTCTCACCCCTTCACAGGTGGTCATGCTATGGAATTGGAATTCTGCAGCTTCTGACCTTTAACACCTCTTGTCTCTCATCCCTTATGACTTCGCAGTGACCACTTTTGTGGGCTTTGTGTTGGCTTGAATCCTTGGCTCCCAGCTTTCTGGATATGAGAACAGCTCTGTGTGTCATTGTTTTGTGTTTACTCATTGACTCTGACCAGAGGTATAAGCTAAATCTAGTGAAATATAAACTCAATCCCTATGTAACTCAAAGTTCTAATATTCTGCTATAGAGACTACTATTATTACATTAGTTGACTTTATTTTTTTAATTTCTTTTTTTAAAGATTTTATGTATTTATTTGAGAGAGAGAGAGAGAGAGAGAGAGAGAGAGCACAAGCAGGTAGAGCTGCAGAGGGAGAGGGAGAAGCGGGCTCCCCGCTGAGCAGAGAGCCCGATGCAGGACTCAATGCCAGGACCCCAGGATCATGACCTGAGCCAAAGGCAGACGCTTAACAACTGAGCCACCCAGGAGACCTATACTGATTGACTTTAAAACTAACAATGGTAAAGTTCTTATTCCATAATGGAAGCTATCCTAAATATGTCAAATATTTTTGATTCTCATTATTCATGGTAGTCATGTTCTGTAATGTTATCACAAACACTGAGTCAATGTATATAGTCGCTTCTCCTAGGAGAAATATGGAGTTAGGTTCCTATGAGCCTCTGGCCACATTTTTGTCTACGGACCAGTATAGAACCCTGTTTTCTGTGTGTTTGTGTTTAAAGACACCTTATTTAATGTATGTGGTTGACTCATTCACATTGAACTCATAGCCGACGACACTATAAGACATTGCCTGAATGAAGCTTATCCAACACATGTATTTTCTCCATAAGGCCCATTGCAGTCCTTTTATGCTTAGGAACACAAGACACCATTTCAGCACTGTGCTTGAGGGCCATGTTAAACAATGAAATCACCAGCAAAAAGAACAAGCATGTTAAAAATGTGGCACTGAGGAGGTGAGAATCCACTGCATCGTAGTTTATTTAATCTCTACATCAACCCCATAGGCTAGGTACTGCTGTCATCTTCACATCATAGATTTGGAAACTGAGACCCAGGGCTAAGAATCAACCTGCTCAAAGTTCAATTTCAATTCAAATTACTTGATTTGGTTTTCTTTTTAAAATGAAATAAGTTGGGGCACCTGGGTGGCTCAGTCAGTTAAGCATCTGCCTTCGGCTCAGGTCATGATCCCAGGGTCCTGGGATCGAGTCCCACATCGGGATCCCTGCTCAATGGGAAATCTGCTTCTCCCTTACCCTCTGCCTGTCACTACCCCTGCTTGTGCAGACTCAGTGTCTCTCTCTCTCTCTCTCTCTCTCTCTCTCTCAAATAAATAAAATCTTTAGAAATAAATAAATAAATAAATAAATAAATAAAGTCATATGCTTAGTATTTGGGTTTTTTCTTTTTAGGAGACCTTTTCCAGAAAATAGCATGGCCCTAGTTTTCTTTGGACCACTAATATTTCAAGCCTTTCGACCAGACCATGTTGGGGGGCAAGCACATAAAAAAAATTCAGCAGGCACTGTTGGTGTTAACCCAAATTCATTCCTGCCCCCTTCATCCTGGCTGTTAGGGTGCCAACCTTCCATGGGGCTCTGCATGGAGGACAGGACCTCTTTGCTGTGCCAGGAGATGAATCTCTATTGATCTAAGCCGATCAGAACAATTCCATTTTCCTGAAGAAACTGGTTTAGGGTTTAGGCAAGGGCATGTGTTGTCATTCTAACCAATGAGAAGTGAAGGAAATATACTGCAAAGCTCCAGGGAAAAGGCTCTTTGAAGAGATGTCTGAGAAGAAGCAGTTCCTTCTCCTGCCTCTTGTTGTCAGTGTGTAAGAGCATGATAGCTGGAACCACTGCAGCCATCTTGAGACCATGGGGAAACAAACTGGAATGACAAAGTTGAAAGCTGTCACTTAGGCACAGAATCAAACACTCCTAAGCCCTTCTGCCACTTGAGATAATAAGCCCCTAGTTGTTTAAGCTGCTTTTAATAAGTAGAAACTGAAAGTGTCCTAATAGATACAGGACTTTTGCTTGGGAAGCCAGTATAATGGAAAACTGGAGACAATAAGTACAGAAATTATACAGACAGAAAACACAGAGGTTGAACCCTATTTAAGAAGCACAACGTATTGGTTGCTAAGAGATGCTTAGAGGACATAAATGACCAAGGAAATTTCCCCTACTCAGAGACAGCTTATAATCTAGTTAGTTGAGAAAACCAAACAGAGCCAGCTCAAGAATTCTTGTGCAAAGAAACAGTAAATTCCATTTAATTCTGCCAGCATTAATTCTGAAACCCAAGTAGTAGGGGTCTGTTGATGAATTAGACATACTCCCTGTCCTCTATAATCCAGTAGAGAATATTAGACTGATAGGTGATTATAATTCAAGGAATACTGTGGAAAGATGCTTCAGTAGGAAGGTAAATGAGAGATTAATTTCTTTTGGCAGGCCCAGGAAAGCCTCATGTCTCTCCTGCTTAAAATTCTCCAGTGGTTTCCAGTTGCACTTCATTTATTCAACAAATATTTATCGAGCAGTTACTCAGGGCCACACTATTCTAAGTGCTGGGACACAGCAGTGAGCAAAACAAGGTCCCTACTCTCTAATGACCTGACGTTCTAATTAAAGGGAGAACAATACATTAACAAATGAGTAAATATGTTCTATGTGAGAGATACTGTTACCAAGAAAAATAAAATACAGAGGGTAGGACTGCTGATGTTTCAAGGTGCTGTTTTATATAGGATGGTGAGATGCTGGCATTTGAGAAGAAAGCTGAAGAAAGCTAGGGAGTGAGCTGGAAAAAGTATTAGAAGCAGAAAGTACAGCAAGTGCAATGGCCCTGGGGCAGAGGATGCCTGGCATACTTGAAGAATAAGAAGTAGGTCAGTGTGCCTAAAACAGAATGAATGATGGAAAAGCTGTGGAAGATGAGAACTGAGAGGTAGTCAGGAGCCAGATTTACTATGAATTTACTAAAGCTCTGGCAATGTGCCCAGAAAGTCATAGATTTTGGTATAATCCAGAAAAGTAAGATCTTTTAGGCACAATCAGTTAGGACTGCTGTCTCTTCCCACTCAGATTTTCAGTCACATTTCCCTCCAGCCTGGGTCTTTAGAGAGGCTGCAGATATTTCAGGGAGCTGGCTAAGGGGAAATTGTCTTAGGGATACCTCTAGTCTGGGGTTAGTGAGATATATTTATGTGGATCATAGTCACTTCCATGACTAGCTATCCCTGAGTAGAAGTGGCTTCCAGAAATACTCCTCACCCAAAGATGCAGAGCCAGAGGTCCAGGGAGCATATGGATATGTCATATGAAGCCCAGGTCTGGAAGTCTGTGAGTAGTGTGATACAATGAGGTATTAAATATACAGAACAGGAAGCTAGTCTTTGGAAAATTCTCACAATGTGTAAACTCATAAGCAGAAGTTTCAGTCCTCACTGACACCTAATCACAGTGGAAGTGTTCTCCCTTAAGGAATAAATTCAAGAGTGCAGAAACTACAGTGATTAATGCACCTTTGTTGACAGAATCTCAAGAAGCAGAGTTTATCAGACAAGGGCACAAATCCAAAGCAGTACAATAAACAGCAAGTCTATCTCCATGTAAAGTCACCCACCATCAATTATAAAAAGCAAATTTCAAACAATCATCCTAGAGGAAAAACCGAATTGTCTTTCTGTTCTTTCTGTCAAACATGGTATTATAGTATCTTTGTCAAATGAAGAGGCAGTCAAAGTATATGCAGACAAAGAAACTGGGGGAAAAATAAGACCGAGGTGGTTCAGTGTGTTCATTAATACAAATTTCTGTAATTTTGCTAGATTTTGTGATGTTTGGGGTGTGCATCAGCTTTTTTTATATTTTATTTATTTATTTAGAGAGAGAGAGCATGAGCAGGGGGAGGGACAGAGGGAAAGAGAGAATCTGAAGCAGACTCCCTGCTGAGCATGAAGCCTGCTCCAGGGCTCAACCAGAGATCGTGACCTGAGCCGAAATCGAGAGTTGGGTGCTCAAGTGACTGAGCCACCCAGGCACCCCTGCACTTGGAGGTTCCTCAAAAAGTTGAAAATAGAACTACCATATAACACAGCAATTATACTACTAGGTATTTATCCAAAGGATGCAGACATAGTGATTTGAAGGGGTACCTGTATACCCCAATGTTTATAGCAGGAATGTCCACAATAGCCAAACTATGGAAAGAGCCCAGATGTCCACTGACAGATGAATGAAGAAGATGTGATGAATACATACAATGGAATATTACTCAGCCATCAAAAAGAATGAAATCTTGCCATTTGCAATGACATGGATGGAACTAGAGGTTATTATGCTAAGCAAAATATGTCAGTCAGAAAAAGAAAAATATCATATGATTTCACTTGTATGTGGAACTTAAGAAACAAAGCAAATGAACATAGGGGAAGGGAAGGGAAAAAAATAAGACCAAAACAGAGAGGGAGACAAACCATAAGAGGCGCTGAACTCTAGGAAACAAACTGAGGGTTGCTGGAGGGGAGAGGGATGGGGAATGGGGTAACTGGGTGTTGGGCATTAAGGAGGGCATGTGATGCAATGAGCACTGTGTGTTACATAAGACTGATGAATCTTTGGGGCACCTGGTGGCTCAGTTGGTTAAGCAACTGTCTTTGGCTCAGGTCATGATCCCAGGGTTCTAGAATAGAACCCCCACATCGGGCTCCTTGCTCGGCAGGGAGCCTGCTTCTCCCTCACCCTGCTACTCCACCTGCTTGTGCTCTCTATATCTGTCAAATAAATAATCTTTAAAAAAATGGATGAACTTAAAAAAAAAGACTGATGAATCTTTAAACTCTACCTCTGAAACTAATAATGCACTATATGTTAATTAAATTTAATTTAAATAAAAAAATTTTTTTTAATTCTTCAGTGAGGAGCACCTGGGTGACTCAGTGGGTTAAGCATCTGCATTCAGCTCAGGTCATGATCACAGGGTCCTGGGATCAAGCCCCACGTGGGTTCCCTGCTCAGCGGAGAGCCTGCTTCTCCCTCTGCCGGCTGCTCCCCCTGCTTGTGCTCTCTCCTTCCCTCCCTCTCTCTCTGACAATAAATAAAATCTTTTTTAAAAAAAATTGTTCAGTGAGAAACAGAATACAGGACATGTGTATAACTTTCTACCTTTGGGTTAAAAGAAAGAAGGGAAAATAGGACTATATATTTGTATTTGTTTAAAGAAAATGTAAGGACATGCAATCAGGTATTAAAATGGGTTCTTGTTTGGGAGGAGGTTTGTTTTTTTTTTTTTTGCTTTTTTTTTTTTTAAAGATTTTATTTATTCATTTGACACAGAGAGAGATTACAAGTAGGCAGAGAGGCAGGCAGAGAGAGAGGAGAGAGGAGGAAGCAGGCTCCCTGCTGAGCAGAGAGCCCGATGTGGGCCTCGATCCCAGGACCCTGGGATCATGACCTGAGCCGAAGGCAGCGGCTTTAACCCACTGAGCCACCCAGGCGCCCTGCTTTTGTTTTTTTTAAGAACTAGGAACTGAGGACATGGTGACAAAGGTCAAGACATTTTGCATATAATTTTATATGTTTGTATTTCAAATTGTATGAATGTATTCAAAACATAAGCTTTGAAAAAGACAGTATGTGTAGTGATAACACTCATGGCACAGGGCACAAAGATAATGGAAGTGATTATGGTTCTTGTTACTACTGTCATCATGATTCTAGCACAGTCCTCTAGATCTGCACAGTCCAATGTAGGCGCCACTGGACACATGGTGGCTAGTAAGCATCTGAAATGTGGCTGATCCAAGGGAGACGTGCTGTCAGGGTGAAATCTGTACCACACTTCAAAGACTTAGTGAGAAGAAAAGACTACAAAATATCACATTAAGAACTTTTATATTGATTACATGTTGAAAGAAGAAATATTTTTGATAGATTGTATTGAATAAGATATATTATCGAAATGAATTCCACCTGTTTCTTTTTCTTTTTTTTTATGCGCCTACTAAAAAAACTAAAAATTGCCCATGTGGCTTACATTTGTGTCTCACACTATTATTTCTATTGGATAATGCTGCTGATCTGTGCATCAAGCTTTGGATTCATACACTGGAGAGGCTTCATACATGTTTGTTAAGGGAACGAGTGAATGAATATCCTGTGACAATCTCATAATAAATGACAAGAACATGGAGGAAAAGAGTTAGCCTGTTTAAATGGCCTCTTCGGATTGAAAGCATGAGAGCAGAAAAAAACTTCCCCTCTTGTCAGGGCCACCGATGGCTGTCATCGTGGGTACACACGTGTAACTTTAATTTAACAAATTAAAATGTTCTCTCAATTATAATCAGCAATTACCCAGCACGAAGAGGATGTATTTGCTTCTTGGACTGAATCGTTTGGAGTTTTTCAAGCACAGCTGCCTGTAGAAAATGCTCCCCTGCCTCTAGAGGTCTGTGAAAGCAGAAAGTACTTGCAGAATCCTATCCAGAAAAATAGGGTTTTTTTAGTTCAGGAAATGAACCCATCACGTAAACCTCAAGATACCACACACATCACTACATCTGGTGTGGAGCAAATAAAGGAGGAAGAAAACTGGTTTGGGGGTTAGACAGAAGCAAATTCAAATTTGGGCCCTGTATTGGCTTCCTAGGACTCTAGCACAGTACTATAAATTCAGTGGCTTAACAGAAATTTACCATCTCATAGTTCTGGAGGCTAGAAGTCCAAAATCAGGGCGCCTGGGTGGCTCAGTGGGTTAAAGCCTCTGCCTTCGGCTCAGGTCATGATCTCAGGGTCCTGGGATCGAGGCCCGCATCGGGCTCCCTGCTCAGCGGGGAGCCTGCTTCCCCCTCTCTCTGTCTGCCTGCCTCTCTGCCTCCTTGTGATCTCTCTCCCTCTGTGAAATAAATAAATAAAATCTTAAAAAAAAAAAAAAAGAAGTCCAAAATCATGGTGTCAGCTGGGTTGGTTCCTTCCAAGGTTTGTGAGGGAAGGATCTGTTTGTTCCAGGTGTCCATCCTGAGCACAAAGATAATCAATTTCAACCTATCTCTTTACATTGTCTTTCCTCTGCACGCATGTCTGTACCCAAATATTCCCTTTTTATAAGGTTTGGATTAGAGACCATCCTACTGACTTCATTTTAATTTTATTACCGCTATAAATGCCGTATCTCCATGGGGCCCCTGGGTGGCTCCGTTAAGCATCTGCTTTCCGCTCAGATCATGATCCCAGGGTCCTGGGATCAAGCCCTGTGTTGGGCTCCCTGCTCAGCAGAGAGTTTGCTTCTCCCTCTCCTTCTGCCCCTCCCCCCACTCATGTGCACTCTCTCTCTCTCTCTCTTTCTCTCTCAAATAAATAAGTAAAATCTTTAAAAAATTTTTAAAAAAGACCATATCTCCAAATAAGGTCACACTTTTGAGGTGCTTGTGGTTAGGACTTCACCATATGAATTTGGGGGTGGGGAGACACAATTCAACCCACAACTGGCTCTGTCCTTCCTTTGCTGGGCAACCTTCACTCAACTTTCCTGAGCCTTGGTTTCTTCATCTGTAGAATGGGATAATACCTGGCAAGCTTGCACTGGAATGGAAGATTTTATATGAAAATCGGTTAGCTAAGCTGGTAATCCTGGGACTGCTGGTAGTCATCCTTGCCACCAGTTGGGAATATCCTGTTTGAAAATAAAGCCAACACCAGGGACACCAGGGAAGGAGAGAGAGAGATTACCTGAGGACGTTAAGCACCCGAATCCAGCCATGTCTGGCATCATGGAGTTTTCAGATATGTGAACAAATATATTTCCTTTTTGGCTTAAAAAAAATCAACAAGCATAGAGAAAAGAAAAAAACATTTCTCCGGTGCCTATGACATAGTCAGCCTTTATAAAATGATGTGTATTTTTCATGTTTGACATGAGAGTAGGCAGATCACTGTCAGGCCCCACACAGAGTGACTTGCAATGACCAGACTGTGCCCCTAAACTTTTAAAGAAAAGTTCATCCTTTCTGGTGGCTCCACAAAGACACCAATGCTATTTGTATGTTTCAAACACCCTGATGGGGACCCAAAACACTTACCTACAAAAGCAGATATTTGCTTCTATGCTGTATCTTTTCTTTTTCCTCAAAGCATTCTCTCAGTCATTCAGGAACATGCCCTCTGCCCTCTTCTCTCTCATAAAAACCTCCTGATTCCCATCTCTCATGGATCGTAACAAATAAATTACTGCAAACAACAAAATTTTCACCGACATGTAACTGATCCACTAGAAACATTTGCACTTTCCCAGGGAACAAAACTGTGAGTCTCTGAGGCTGTAACTGCAGACAGAGAGTGGAGAAAGAACCACTGGCACACCAAAGCCTTCCTGGTTTCAAAAGAAGAAACAAAATGGAGCAGGATTATGCTGTTTGTGTGCTTCACACCAGGCTCTATCATAAACAATCTCCATTTCAATTTTTACACACCCAATAAAAATAAAAGAACTTACAAAGTTGCTCTCATGCCCACTTTACAGGTGCAGGCACAGCTTAGATTACATAGTAGAAGAGCTGGGATTTGATGACAGATCCTTCAGCGTACAGAAAGCATCTCACCTTCCTGACCCACCCTGTCCATCTGTCCCAGCACGATGACCCTGATCTGCCTCCCTCCTAAAGATCTTCAGTCCCGGGTGTCCAAAACATTCTGAAAACATACTGGAAAATAAATAGAAGATGTTCTGCAAATGCAAGACACTCAGACCACAGGTCAACTTCCCAGATTGTTACCCCTATTTAATTGGCGGTACCCCTATTGGATGTGGTATCCCTATTGGAATTAGTGACCCCTTTAGTCCCTCACAGGCCCGGAACTTCCTATAGCCATTTATCCTGGGGCTCAACAATGTCGCCAAGACCCGGTTTCCTCCTGTCTTTTCAGTTCTGCCTTCTTCAATTCAACTACATCTTAAAACTGGCTTCCCTTGCGGGCCCCCAAATGGTGGCTAGCCTGTTCCATAGCCAAAAGAAAAGGAAGAGAGTCTTGTTCCGGGATCCTCTGAAATGGACCTGAGATTCATTCTGATTGGTCAGCCTTAGATGACAAGCTCACCACCGCTGAACCAATCACTGGCCGGAAGGATGCCGTGTCGCAATTGGCTGGGTAGATCCTAGGCTGTAGTCTGGGAGCCTGAGGAGGAACCGTTTACCTCAGAATGAGAGTGATTCCCAAGTACACATTAGAAACTACTGGAAAGGAGGAAGGAAAAGATGCTAGAAAAGCATTCAAAAGATGCCTACTGTGAAGCGTTTTTAGCCTTTCTGACCCCATAAAGCCTTATTTGGCAACTGGTTCGAAGCTTCCAGAACACCCTGATCCAGGCCCTAATTAGATGGATTGCACCAGATCTTCCCATCCACATCTCTGCTCGCTGAGTACATCAGTCCTCCACTTACTTTATGATTCAAATTAGTAAGACCCTTTCAATAGCTTAAATCTCTCCACAGAACAAGCTTGTCTGTTATCTGGAAATATATGGTCACATGAACTTATTCAAAACACAACATTTTCTCATTATAATGAGACTTGATTATTAATGGCAGAGTGCCCATCAGAAATGAAACTAATCCTTCATTTTGTTCAAAATAAATGTGCTCTAAAAAGTACAGAGATGGTAAAATTAATTTGAGAGTAATCAATTCCTGCATTTTAAATGAACATAATTATATAATCATTAAATTATTTAATGGACTTCATTAGGCTTATTTCTGGCTTGGGTGTCACTTTTTTTAACCCAATTAGCTCAAGTGCTAAAATTAATTTTTTATTACTGGTAAGAGTACTAATCCAAGTCAGTATGAATATAACTGGGGCCTGGCCAACACTACCTGGAGGCTAAGCTAGGCCATCCTTCCCTTAATGGGGAGAGTCACTGTATCAGTATAAATACAGCCAATCAGGGTGCAGAGAAATAGCCCAGGCTGGTCAATGGCAAATGACTGATCTGCTTCCAATCAGATAGGACACTGTCAGATTCAACTGGGTGTTCCTCAGAATGTCTTGCAAAAGAGCTGTCTCCCAGAGGAAACCAACATGGTAGCCCCATGTCAATGCTGTATCATCACCAGGAGTGGGGCTGGGCACCATCTAGGACAAGAGAAACTTGGGCATCTCACAGATCATCCTGAAATCTCGATTTTGCGAGAGGCAGGCTGCATGACCCAAAACGATTCGTGTGACCTCTGTGAGCCTCACTTTCTTCATCGGTAAGGGATGATGAAGTAATAGTTACTCTGAATTGATTATGAGGATTGGCAATAATGTGGATGGAAATGTCTGCCATATAGTATTCACTCAATACGTGGTTCTCATTCTTGTTATCACAATCAGGCATCCACTTGGGGCGCCTGGGTGGCTCAGTCAGTGAAGCCTCTAACTCTTCATTTCAGCTCAGGTCATGATCTCAGAGTGGTGAGATCAAGCCCCCATCAAGCTCCATGCTGGACGTGCAGCCTGCTTAAGATTTTCTCTCTCCCTCTGCCCCTGCCCCCACCTCCACTCACACTCTCTGTCTCGTTCTTAAAAAAACAAAACAAACAAACAAACAAACAAAAAACAATCAGACATCCACAGATTTAGTCTTCAGGGATGCTAAGGTTAAGACACAGAATAACTTTTTCAATCTGAACACTAATGATGAACTCTATAAATAATAAGGGATTCTGAGTGGTAGTGTTGCCAGAGAAGTAATTCTCCAAAAAAACAATTATTCTCTTAAGAAGACATTATAGAATGGATGCTTATAAAATTCCCAAGAAAGAGAGAGGTAGTATGGCTGGGAATTAAATGGGGGGGGGGAGTGGTCCAGAGGCAGACTGCCTGGGTTCAAGTAAAACAACTTTTTTTTTACTTCCTAGCTATGGGACTTTAGCCAAAACACTTACCCTTTTGAAACTGTGGGTTCCTCGTCTGAAATCAAGGGTTGTAAGAAAATTGAGTTGTTATGAGGGTTAAATTATAGAAGGTGTAGAAAGTCAAGTGCCTAGCACACAGTAAACACTCAATATGTTATCTATTACCAGTGTTATTCATTAGTAATAGTAGCTGTACAGAAATACACTGTCAAATATGTTTTCCAGACTTTAGGAAAACAAATATTCTGAATTCAGATAAAAAGACAGATTTGCTCCATTAAGCCCCCCCAAAATTTTATCCATTTATTTAACAAACGTTTATTGGTACTCATTCTCTGTCACACACTGAATTTAATGGTGTAACATATTGTGAAATTTTTCATGCTTATTCCTCTAACCTGGCCTTTCATACCAACCAAGTCAGAACATTTTCCTAACATCTTCTCAGAAGCAGGTGATGGGAAAAGGTCGTGGGTAAACCATTCGGAAAGGTACCTTCCCTGTTCATACATCAAACTAGCCCTCAGGTCACAGTTAGAAATGTAAATGAGTAGCTCAGTGTCACAGCCTGCACAGCCTTTCAGTGACTCAACATAGCCACACCAGGGACCAAGTGCCTCTGTGTTCCAGAACAGGGTCTCTTTGTTTGTCTTACCATATTACATCCATTATGGATGTCTAACACTGAAGGGATCCATCAAAATTTAAATTACACACAGAAGCCTAAAAAGCAGTAGTCAACCTCTTTTTGTCTCTCTCCCTCTCCCTCCGCTGTCCTCCTCCTTCCTCTCTCTCTCTCTCTCTCTGTTGCTTTTTCTTTTCTGTTCCTTTTCTTTAAGTTTAAAAAACCAGAATTGCTCCCAGAACTCAGATGAGTTTTCCCTAAATCAAATCAGATGCAGAACGTGGGCAGCTGGCTGGAGATGACATTGGAGAGAAAACAGACAGCTGACAGACATTGCTTTAATGCAAGCTAACCCTGCACTGACTTCTCTATGAGCTCTGATTTAGCAGAAGAAAGGCTGAAGCTCCATCCCATTGACCTGGGTTGCCAACAGTCACACCTGCCAACATTAATTAAATAAACATCCATTTGCAAAGCAAGTGCTAAGCAGTTCATATGTCCAGTGCTAGGGTGTGATGAAGCCCCAGCTTTCTGACCGTTCAGGTGCTCCAAACTTTCCCTGTGTTGAAAAGTTTACTCGAAGCAGATTAGGGGCAGATTTCTGCAATCCCTGGTTAGAATCCTGTCGTCAGAAATCCTCCTAAACCAATGGGGAGACACGGAGCTGATTAAGTATCCAGTTCAGGTCCATCCCTACAGGTTCAGCTGCAAGCCTTGCTAGGTTCATGCAGGGAAGGTGAAAGTCTCTAAACTACGTATTTTAGCCCAAGCTGCATGTCTGGAGCTCCTTTCAAAAGTTCATCAAACTATTTAACACTCACTAGATTTGCCAATAAAAGTCCACTTTTGGGGGCACCTGGGTGGCTCAGTGGGTTAAGCCTCTGCCTTTAGCTCAGGTCATGATCCCAGGGTCCTGGGATCGAGCCCTGCATCGGGCTCTCCGATCAGCAGAGAGCCTGCTTCCCCCTCTCTCTCTTCCTGCCTCTCTGCCTACTTGTGATCTCTCTCTCTGTCAAATAAATAAATAAAATCTTTTTTTTTAAGTCCATTTTTGGGCACCTGGGTGGCTCAGTGGGTTAAAGCCTCTGCTTTCGGCTCAGGTCATGATCTCAGGGTCCTGGGATCAAGGCCCGCATCGGGCTCTCTGCTCGGCAGGGAGCCTGCTTCCTCCTCTCTCTCTCTGCCTGCTTCTCTGCCTACTTGTGCTCTCTCTCTCTCTCTCTCTCTCTCTGTGTCAAATAAATAAATAAAAATCTTTAAAAAGTGCATTTTTAAAAAAATAAACAGCTATTTATTTCCTATAGAAAAACACAGAAACAAAAACAGAAAGAAAAGAAACAATCCATTTTTTGATACCACTGTGCTAATTAGCAAATCTGTTGCTGGCCATCTCGAAAGGATGGAGGAAGGAAATGAGGTGGCCACCTCTGGAGTCTGGCTCCGTGGGATAGAATGGGAACTGTCCCCCCAGACTGTGCACTGAGAGTGGGTGACCTGACCACCAGGCACGTTAACTGGCACATGCCTACCACCTCATTAATTATGCTAAAGTATTTTATATTTTTTAAGATTTATTTATTTATTTAAGGGGAGGAGGAGGGGCAGAGAGAGAGAATCTCAAGTAGACTCCAGGCTGAGCTTGGCGCCCCACGGCGGGCTCAGATCTCAGCCCACGAGCTGAAACCAGCTGAGCCACCCAGGCATCCCTATGTTAAAAACAATTTCTTTAAAAAGAAATTTGGCAGACATTGTAATATGCTGGAGGAAGAATTACTTTTATTGGCTTTGCACAAACCAGGTAGAGATCAGCACCCTCAGGATCAACTCCATCCCCCCGAATCAGAGGTCATCTAGCTCTAAAGACTGAGGGAAAAAAATGTCTCCACAGCCTCCTGAGGGATCCAAGAGCTAATGAAAGTTCAGAAAGAGACACAGAGGGGACTCCTGGGCAGCTCCGACTGTTAAACATCTGCCTTCAGCTCAGGTCATGATTTTAGGGTCCTGGGATGGAGACCTGCATCGGGCTCCCTGCTCGTTGGGGAGCCTGCTTCCCCCTCACCTCCCACCTCCTGCTCTCTCTAGCTATCTCTCTCTCTATTTCTCTCAAATAAATCTTTAAAAAAAAGAAGAAGAAGAAGGAAGGAAGAAAAGAAGGAAGGGAGGGAAGGAGGGAGATTCAGGAAAGTCTACCCAGGAAAGAGGGTAGACGTGACATCTTTCACCGTCTTGCCTCAGGATTTAGGGAAGTAAGCTAAGTCTCATGGAGGAGCTTCCCAGGCCCTTTCCCAATGGACTTACCATCTAAATCCCTGAGTTAACAAATAAAAAATCACTGGGCTGGATTCTAAACAATGGACACACCCTACCTCCCCAGGTGTTTTTCCTTTTTTTTTTTTTAATTTATTTCACAGAGAGATCACAAGGAGGCAGAGAGGCAGGCAGAGGGGGGGGGGGAAGCAGGCTCCCCGCTGAGCAGGGGGCCCGATGCGGGCCTCGATCCCAGGACCCTGAGATCATGACCTGGGCCGAAGGCAGAGGTTTTAACCCACTGAGCCCCCCAGGCGCCCCCCAGGTGTTTTTCCTAACCTGGGAGAAGTCCTCAGCCCCACACAAACAGTATGTGTTAGAGAAAGAGGCAGCTGGAAGATGGGTCACATCAGGACTAGAAGACTATTTTTTCTCTTTTTCCATTTTTATATATCAACACTCCAGCTTATTTTAGCCCTGTTCTTATTTCTGCGTCTTTTATTTTTCAGGAAAAAAAAAGTTCTCTATTGGAGATGTTGGAATATTCCATTAATGTGAAAGCTGTGGAGGTTGTCACATTTTAAAGTAGGAGAGTCTAGTAAATTCATATAGCACTAAAACTCTGATTAACATTTCACCCAACAGTTACCAAATTTTAGTAAAGATTTAGTGAGACCAAGATTCCAACAGAGCTGAAGGGAGTTTAAAATAGCGAAAGAAAAAAAAATAGTGGAAGATACTTTGGAAATACTTATTAAGAGCCTTACGAGAAAAAAAAAAGTTTATTCCCATTTGACTCACTAAATTCATACCTTTGAAGCTGTATTCAGAAATGTTTGGAAACGTGAGTAAAGATTTGTTTTTGGACATGCTCCTTAAAACACATTAATAATCAGGGCAAATTAGAAACATTTCAAATATCCAGGAATAGGGAAACCAGTAAAGAAATTATGATACATCCCTCGTGGCTTTTAAAAAAAATAAAGCAAGAAAATGCTCATGGGGGCGCCTGGGTGGCTCAGTGGGTTAATGCCTCTGCTTTTGGCTCAGGTCATGATCTCAGGGTCCTGGGATCGAGGCCTGCTGAGCAGGGAGCCTGCTTCCCCCTCTCTCTCTCTCTGCCTGCCTCTCTGCCTCCTTGTGATCTCTCTCCCTCTGTGAAATAAATAAATAAAATCTTTAAAAAAAAAAAAAAAAAGAAAATGCTCATGGGATAAGATCATATGGAAAAGTCAACCTAAAACTCCAAACATTACATGATCCCTATTTTGTTTTAATATGTGTAAACACATTGTGCACATAATTTTTAAATATCAGAAGAAAATACCTTAACACATTGGTAATCAAGCTGGAATTAATGGTGATCTCATCTCTGTTTGCTTCTTGGATTGCTCTGTTTTCTAAATTTTCTCCGCGACCATACCGTTCACTTTGCATACATGTGTGTGTGTGTGTGTGTGTGTGTACTCTGTTGTGCTTAAACGCTCATCCCCTTTGAGGAAATAATTCTAGGCCTAAGAACACCTCCTAGAAAAAAGAGATACAGACAAAGCTTCATGCTTCCCAAGGTCACAGACTGCATCGCAATGAAGCACACCTTATTGTGCTGGAGATATATTGTACGGACACTTTTATTAACAGGGAATTCTGGTTAAATACAAAGGCAGATGACAGAGAATAAGTGATTCCTTCAGAAGGCTGCTGAATGTGCTGGAAAGTACAAACATTACACACCTCAGAACTGACAGAGACCCTAGAGATCATCTACTCCAGTGGTTTCAAAAATTTTTAAACCACACAATTCTTCTTTTGAATAAAATCCTGGGAGAAATCTGCAATACATAAAACTGACATCAGAGCAGCTACTCTGGTTGAAGTGAGGGAGGTAGATGGAGAGCTCCACTCATTTGACCTCTGCTCTGAGGAAGTAAAAGCGTCTGTAGAAAACCTTTTGAAGGCCATTTGGGACAGGATAATCTAGTGATCCCTTAACTTATACTTGTTCAGTTCATATTTTTTCCAAGCAGGTCTTGGTCTGATTGGCTACTATCACAGAAAACCCTACTGGGTGGTTTAGAAGCAACAAAAATGTATTTCTCACAGTTCTGGAGGTCAGGAAGTCCAAGACCAAAGTACCTCCAGATTCCATGTCTGGTGAGGACCCCCTTCCTAATTCACTGATGGCTCTTTGCTGGGTCCTCACACAGCAGAAGGGGCAAGAGAACTCTAGCAGTTCCCTTTTATAAGGGCACTAATCCCATTCCTGAGGGCTCCACTCATGACCTTATCACCTCCTAAAGGCCCCACTTCCTAACACCATCCCATTGCGGATTAGGTTTCAACATATGAGTTTGGGGGGACCCATTCAGTCTACAACAATAGACCCTTTTGCTTCAGGAGCTGATGTTGGAAAGCCCAAACTCAAGTTGCCCACAAGATACTTCTCTTCCCGGATCTTGTAAAAAGTGTTGATGAAATTATACCAAGTGTAGCAGGAGGGAAATATGGAAGAGAGAATCCCCAGATTGGGGACAGGATGGAAGTCAGTGAGTCAAGTCTCAGAGCCTATTTCTTCAAGTGGGTGAGCCTCAAGTTGCACCCAGGATGACTTGGGACTGGGCCACAAAAGTTTTCTGAAAGCAAGTATGGCACCTAAAAGGAACCATACAGGCTAGGGAAATGGGCATCCCAGAGATGGCATTGAGAACCAACGGTGTGAACACTGGAGTACCCTGCCTAATGCGGTGCATTCTGAGATGCCATGAGCTCTGACTGCAAGGAACAAGGAAAGCTCGAACAAGCAGAGTGAATTTCCCACCAAGCAGCAAGGTGGGGGTTCTGCAGCATCAGAATCAGGCTGATTTAATCAGATCCATTAAAATAAAATCAAGGAAGTGGTGTTTTTTGTTCATCTGAAGTTGGGCACTGCATAACAAGTTATGATGATTAATTTTATGTGCCAAATTGATGGGGCCATGGGGTGCCCAGATTAAACATTATTTCTGTGGCTGTTTCTAGATGAGATTAACCTTTGAGTCAGTCTTCTCAGTCAAGTAGATTGCTCTCCCTCATGTGGGTGATTATCACCCAATCTATTGAGGGTCTCAATAGAACAAAAAGCAGAGGAAGGGAGGATCCCATTCCCTTCTGCCTACCTGTTTGAGCTGGGACATCAGTCTTCTCCTCCCCTTGGACTGAATTTATGTATAATATTGTCTCCTCTGTTCTCAACTTGCATAATCTCATCAGTCAATTCATCTTTAGAAATGTATGCAGTTTGTTTTAGATCTCTTTCCTATTGGTTCTGTTTCTCTGGAAAACCCTGACTAATATACACAAGTCCAAGCCCTTGGGCTACAGATATAAGTGGATTCTTTCCCAAGGTCACATGTAGGGCAAACTGGTATAATGTCAGGCCTGGAACCCAGTTCCTCTGATGCCCCACACCAGATCAAGGTCATTTATGAACAAAACAAGCATTGTATTCTTTTTTTAAGATTTGTTCATTTATTTGAGAGAGAGAGAGAGAGAGAGAAAGTGTGAGCGTGCTCATGAGTGGGGAAGGGACAGAGGGAGAGAGAGAATCCCAAGCAGACTCCCTGCTGAGCACGGAGCTCAAGACAGACTTGATCCCACCCTGAGCTGAAATTAAGAGTCAGACATTCAACTCACTGAGCCACCCAGGTGCTCCCAGGACAAGCATTTTAAAAAGGAAGGAAGGGAGGGGCAAAAAGCATGGTTAGCATAATAACAGACCCTCTCATGTCCATGTCCTCATCCTAGAACCTGTGAATATGCTATCTTATATGACAAATAGGACTTTGCAAATATGATGAGGTCAAGGATCTTGAGATAGACTGATGATCCTGCATTATGCAAGTGGCCTGATGCAATCACAAGGGTCCTTATATAGGAAAGAGGGAGACAGGAGAGTCAGAGAAGATGTGACAAGGGAAGCAGAAGTCAGGGTGATGTGAACAGCACCTCGAGCCAAGGAATGGGGGTTAGCCTCTAGAAGCTAGAAAAGACAAGGAAACAAATTCTCTCCTATACAGTCTCAGGAAAGAACACAACCCTATCAACACCTTGATTTTTTAGTAAACAGACTTTTAAAAAATTATTTATTTATTTGAGAGAGAGCACCCAAAAGAGGGGGGTGGTGCAGAGGAAGACAGAGAATCTTATGCAGACTCCATGCTGAGCTGGGAGCCCAATGAGGGGCTCCATCTCAAGACACTGATATCAGGACCTGAGTTGAAATCAAGAGTCTGGCGCTTAACCTACTGCACCTCCCAGGTGCCCCTAGTCCACTGAGACTTCTGACCTACAGAACTGTAATGTAGTAAATTTGTGTTGTTTTAAGTCAGTATGTTTGTGATCATATGCTATAGAGGCAACAGGAAACCAATACATAAAGGAGGAAAGGAGGGGAAGAACCATGGGAAAGGAAGATGTTGAAGAAAGGGCTCTCGAGGGCTACAATCACTGAGCGCAGCATCCAGCCTGTGCTGAGTTCACAGTAGGTATTAGGTTCCTCGAATCAAATATTAGCAAATACATACACAGCCATCATGACTTGCCAGGCATGGTCCTAAGGGCTCTATTTACATTAATAGCTTCCATCCTCATAATGCTAGGAAGAAGGTACTATTATTGTCCCCATTTTACAGGGGAGGAGACTGAGGCATTGAGATTCTGAGGACCTTGCCCAAGGTTACACAGCTAGTAGGTGCAAAGCCAGGTTCAAATGCAAGCAATTTGTCTCAAGTTTTTTTTTTTTTTTAAGATTTAGTTATTCCAGAGAGCATAAGGGAGGTGGGGCAACAGAGGGAGGGAGGGAGTCCCAAGCAGAGTCCCTGCTGAGCACAGAACCCACGCAAGGCTCAATCTCATAACCCTGAGATCAGGACCGGAGCCGAAACCAAGAGTCGGACACCCAGCCGACTGTGCCACCTGGCTCTAGTTTGTACAATTTCTTATTGCTGTCTCTGGAGGGAGGAAATGAGGAGGAAAGGAAGGTGAGAAGAGAGGAAAAAGAAAGATAGGGGCTTCTTTCCTCCAATGTTTTTCAGTGTCTATCTAATTTCAAAGGCAGTCTCCATATTGGACCCACTCCATCCAACAGGTCATAGAGTGCATGTCATGGGCCACTCAATTCCAGGGGTTCTATCAGCATGCCTGCTGGTATTTACTGCCCCTGTCCAGCTGCCTGGGAGGGACTGAGGAGACCCTGGCACCCAGCTCTAACAAGCATGTGGAAATGGATGGGTCACATATAAGCCAATTACAGCTGGCAGCCAGGTTTGGGGAAATCACTTTCCCTGGAACCAATTGGGAGCCCGTTTTGGAGATAAAAGGGACAGCACATTAGTCTCTGTGGTCAGAAGCAGCTTTCATGCATTTCACGGAGCAAAAAGAACCTGAAACATTTTGAAATGAGAAAATGGGGTACGGCCAAATTGCTCAGTCAAGGCATTTAAAGGGTCTTTAGCGTGACATTCCGTACAGGACCTAGTAGCTCGTTCAAGCATGCAGGTAGAAACTAACATCTTTCCATCTAGAATGTGTGCATATTACTTTCCTTACATGCCTCACATGTGTCATTTAATGTTTTTGTCATTAAGACATCCATCAAGTATCCATAGAAATGAGGAGTAGGGAAGCCCTAAACAATTGAAATTCCCAGGTAAGTTGAAATCTCGTTATTTGCAATTAAACATTCTTTCTTATCTGAGTTTTTTTACCATCATCAATTTCAGGAAGTTAAATACTAGCACTTCAATAAAAGCCTATGTTACAAAGTCACAGACTCAGAGAATCTTCTACTTGGCAGGAGTTAGAAATCATTAAATCTTACCTAGAGAGAGAGCCAGACTGAAATGTTTGGGGGAAGCTTCAGGGCAAATCTAGTGCAGCATGAGAATTTTTAGCTGAGGCCTGATTTTTTTGTCTGAGAACACTACAGTGCTTATAATAAATGGTCAATCAGCTTCTGCTTGAATGCAACCAATAATGGGGAACTCATTACTCAAAATGACCCCATCCAATCCTGTACATCTATAATCTAAAGAAGAAAAAAAATCTTTTCTTGTATCAACCACTTTGAATATCTCCAATGAGGTCACAACTTCATAAGGACTGACTGATTTTCAGAGATTGTCTCTAAGATGTGCCATTAGCATCTCCCCAGACTCAAGGCCAGAAATGTAGCCACCAAAACATACACACAAAAAAACATACTCTCTCTCTCTCTCTCTCTCTCTCTCTCTCTACTGGCCTAACATCTCTGCAAATGACCAGCCCAATTATAACATTAAAAGAAGACAAAGAAGATCAAGATATAGAGAAGGTGAAAGAAGACAAGAGAAGAAAGAAGAGTGGAAGAGAAAGAAAGAAGGGAAGAGGAAAAAGAGAAGGAGGAGTAGGAGAAAGAAGGAGATGGGATGGTGTGTAGTTTCACAGAAAGAAAACAGAACTTTCTGTCTTGCCCTATAAAAGGGGAAAGTCAGACCTGGAAGTATTGTCATTGTCCATAGACATCCAATGGAACACCTTGGAGTCTTTTTACAAAAATCATATTTTATGGGGGGCCCGCATGGCTCAGTAGGTTGGTTGGTGTCCAACTCTTGATTTTGGCTCAGGTCATGATCTCAGCATGGTGAGATCAAGGCCCACGTCAAGTCTGCTTTTCTCTCTCTCTGCCCCTCCCCTTGCTCAGGCTCTCTCAAATAAAATCTCTTTTTTTTTTAATTAAACCCAGGGGCGCCTGGCTGGTTCATTCAGTAGAGCATGTGACTTGATCTTGGGGTCATGAGTTCAAGCCGCAAACTGGGTCTAGAGATTACTTAAATTTTACTTTTTAAAGAATTTATTTATTTACTTGAGAGAGTGAGAGAGAGCATGAGTTGGGGGAGGGACAGGGGGAGAAGCAGATTCCCCACTGAGCAGGGACCCCCAACATGGGGCTGGATCCCAGGACACTGAGATCATGACCTGAGCTGAAGAAAGATGCTTAACTGACTAAGTCACCCAGGTGTCCCAACAATTTTTTTTCCAGTGACAATTTTATTGAGCTACAATTCACATCATATGATTCTAAAAATAATAAATAAATAATAAAAATTAATCCCATCCTGAAATGGAGACATTCTGTACTTCTGGTCTATATGCTAAGTTATTTTTGAAATGGGAAAATGGGATCCAGCTGTTTGGGGTCACCTCTAGAATAGAAGAACTTCAGTGGTGTAAAGAGATTCTGTGATGATTTCATTGAACCCTTTCAGAAACATTGGAAAATTGAGTCCCAGGAAGATAAGCTGACTTGCCCAAACTCACACAGCTATAGAACTGACAAGTCTCCCACCAGTTACTATAACCAGTAAACCAAAGTTACAACCACCCAAAGCCAAAACACTTCCCTCATCCAAGCAATGTGTCAAAAATTGGATTCATGAGGCACAGAAAAGGGATCAACGGGGTATCCTTTCCAGGTTAAGATAATGCCTAAACATCTACAAATCTTCATGCCCCATTTTACCAAGGTCCAAACTGTGATGCAAACCTTTAAGTACTCACATCACTGGCCAGGAGGGTGGCGTGTAGCCCTAGCATGACGAAGACAGGCCAACTGACTATGGCTAACATCTAAACATCACTTACAGAGTTCATGCCGTTAGATTGTTCAGCAGTCCCTTAATGATGTAAGGAATTTTTTATAAACAGGCAGCAAGGCTAGCTCCACATAATCATTGTCCTTCAGGAACCATCCTGAAGCTTCCCCCTTGAGCACCAAAGGAGAGACATCCAAAGACAGGGGGTATGATAACTAACAAGCTAATTCCCCCTAAAAAGCTGCAAGTCAAATCTACAACAGATCACTATGGAAGGTGAAACTGATCTGTTTCAAAACGTGCCTTCTTTTTTTTTTTTTAATTCTTTGCCCCAGGGGTACAGGTCTGTGAATCATCAGGTTTATATCTTTCACAGCATTCACCAAAGCACAAACCCTCCCCAATGTCCATAACCCATCCACCCTATCCCTACCCTCCCACCCCCCAGTAACCCTCAGTTTGTTTTGTGAGATTAGGAGTCTCTTATGGTTTGTCTCCTTCCCCATCCCATCTTGTTTCATTATTTTTCCCTCCCTAACCCCCATGACCCCCCACCCTGACTCTCAAGTTCTTCATATCAGAGAAATCATATGATAATTGTCTTTCTCTGATTGACTTATTTCACTCAGCATAATACCCTCCAGTTCCTTTCTAATCAAAAGCAACAATAAAACCATAGTCACTCCATAGAAGAACTGGACAGGATCTTGAAAAACATCCAGCCCATCTCTTGCTTTACAGATGAAGAAGTTGAGATCCTTCACTTCTTCAAGTCCCTCATCCTGTACCACATCACCCCCACTGAAAGACCAATGTCTACGGTCTTACCAGACTGTATACTGCAGAAGAATGTGGACCATGTCTCTTGTTTGCTGTGATGGATGCATGGAAGGATTCCCAAGATTACAAAGCACAGTAATGTCAGAGCTGAGGTTAGAGTCCAAACTTCATTTTTCAGCCCTGTTGTTCCCAATATTTTATAGTCAAGCCTCATTATGTTCAGTAACAGTGTTGTGCATATCAGTAATCTACCACATCAACACACTTGACTTCAAAGAGCTGTTGGCTACTTCCAAAAATGAAATCTACCCTCAAAAGATAAAGATTTTCCACTCATTAGATTTTCAAAAGAAATATACATTTATTCATTCATTCAAAAGATATTTTCTGAGCACCTAATATGTGCCAGGGACTTTGCCAGGCACTTGCCACATTTCGTTAGGGAGTTAAGATTATATATGATGTTATTTTCATTTCTTTATTTTCTGAACATTCTATAATGTAATATCTACATTTATAAATTCAAAAAATATCTTCAAAAAACTTCCCAAAATAAATGACATTCCATTTGGCTTTCAGAATACTAGCAATATCTTGGGCATGACATGCCAAGTAATTATTAGAAGACAAAGTTCATATTGATTCGAGTGTGGAAAATAGGTCTCATGATCTTAGACACATCTGTCATATTCCAGCAACAAAACCTATTTCCTTTTTTTTTTAAAGATTTTATTTATTTATATGACACACAGAGAGAGAGATCAGATCACAAGTAGGCAGAGAGGCAGGCAGAGAGAGAGGAGGAAGCAGGCTTCCCGCTGAGCAGGGAGCCCATTGCGGGCCTCGATCCCAGGACCCTGAGACCATGACCTGAGCTGAAGGCAGAGGCTTTAACCCACTGAGGCACCCAGGTGCCCCAAAACCTATTTCCTGAGCTTGGGACCAGTCTTCCCTAATCCCATAGAAAGTGACTCTGTCAGAAGGTGCCCAACCAAAGCCAGCTACAGGGTGTCTGCCAGAACTCAGCATAAGCGTCACCAGGGACAGCAACTGTTGTTGCTACTGACTCCATGCAATGCTCAGAGTTGTTCTTACTTGAAGATCCTAACAGAAGCAATGAGCATTTTTCCCCCCAAAGGCTTGAGAACTGAAAAAACAGATGAAGGAAGGAAGGAAGGAAGGAAGGAAGGAAGGAAGGAAGGAAGGGAGGGGGGAGGG
>LNAC01000036.1:7081292-7115279 GCA_002007465.1 Ailurus styani | reverse complement strand
TGGGAGAGAAGAGAGGGGAGGGGAGGGAGGGAGGGAGGAAAGGATGGATGGATGAACAAGTGAATTTTGAGAAAATCAAAGGTGGTTGAAGAATGCCAGAGAGCTCTTCTGACCATCGGAACTCCTTAATCACCTAAAACTAATCTCTCCGTGCAATTCTCCTCCTTAATACTGGACATTCCACTTTTATAGTCCCATTGCTTTAGATGAGGGATTGGCAAACTACAGCCCACAAGCCAAAGCCCACATCCTGCTTTGTAAATAAAGTTTTATTGGAACACAGCCATGCCATTCTTTATGGTCTATGTCTGGTTTCACATTATAATGGCAGAGTTGAATGCTTGCGACAGGGACCCTGCGGCCGGCAAAATGGAAAACATGTACCATCTGGCTCTTGGCAGAAAAAGTTTGCTAAACCACGCTTTAGATTATTCTCTTTTAAAATATCATTGGTATAGTAACACTTTATCAGTCAGTTATACTTTAGTGTGAATTAGTTTATCCCAAGGGTGCTTTGCTGTTTTGGTTGGGATAAGGGAAAGAGAAGTTGAGGATGCTACTAGATGTGTTGGAGAGAATGTCTGAAGGCAGAAAATGAGCCCAGAAAGGGAAAAAAAATGGGAGCGTGGTAAATAGATTCCATCTAATTTGCAGTCCTACTTGCCCTGAGATTAAAATGGAGATGAGGCTAAGAACTAAGGACTGTCGGGGTTTGAACAGTGAGAATGTCAGACTTCAGAATCAAACCCAAATGGTCCTCTTTTTCAATTAAAAGAAAACTCAATATTCTGATTTTTCTTTCACATAATGGGTCTGTCTGCTTTCAGACAAGTCACTTTGCTTCCATTTCTCTGTGGTCCCGAGCGTTAGAGAAATTGTTTTAGATTCCACCCGTCCCAAGTTACACACTTCTGATTTTTTTTTTCTCAACTGACCTCATTTGGCAGGGTGGAAGGCAGCTTTTCCTAGTCTATTAAGACTTCAATAAAATCATCCATTTCTAGTTAACTGGAATAGTATTCACATTTAGACCTGCATATTAATTGGCTGATAACAAGATGATAAAGCTGCTTTTCTCTGCAGGTGTACCAATCAATTTCAATGAAACTGAAAAAATGAGTTCTTTTCTTGTTGCATCTGAAATTAAAAAGTGATTTATATTTTCTAATAAAGTGCTTTTCATTGATCTCCTTCTGAAAATGTATGGTTTCATTTGCACCCTTTTAAATTATAATAGTTTCCGTTTGTAAAAGAATGATTTTCCAATATCATTCCTGGCTTTCAATTGATGATTAACTTTAATATAGATTTGAAGGAGAATATTGGGGGGTAGGTTATTAAGAACCTCCATCCCCTTCCCCCAAAATAACCCTGCTATTTTTAATGACCTTAATATCCTCGGACTACAGAATTCTCTTCCTAAATAGAGTGCTGTCAGTGGAAGTTATGTTTTTCCCCCCAAGAAGTTCATTTTTCTATTTCACAAGTTTCCTTTTGTCATAGAATTTTATGCCTGTACCAACTGTTTTCCATTTCTGTTATGTCAGCCTGGCTTCGGGGCACATGTGGAAAGAAGAGGGTTTTTTGGTGGTTGTTGTTGTTGTTTTTAATTTCTTCCGCCTGTCACCAACAGCAAGTACTGACTTGGAGGTGCTCATGGAATCCTGTTGTTATCAGCTGAATTCTGGCAGATGTGAAAACTGGCAGAGCAATTATATTTCACTTTAATTTAGTATTATGGTCTTCTGAGCCATAATAATTAAGCAGCCATGAAAGGAAGCTATATTCTGAACATGTGATGGAAAATTGCAGAGTCCAGGGCTGGACTCTGTTGAGAAAGCAGGGTCATCTCATTTCTCTGTCAACCAGAGACACCTGAATTCATATTCAGGCTGGAGATTCTTTGTTAACAGGTGTGGCGTGAAGACCGTGGGGGTATTAGATCTAATTTAAAATAGATACCAGGGGTTTTGTCTGTTTATCCACATAGGAGATAAATGTTGGCTGATGAATGGATGGATGGATGGATGGATTTATGGAAAGATTATCTTTGCAGCTCCCATACATGGATCACCTTTGTTATATGATTTGAGTGCCTCCTGCCCTAAAATATTTCCCTCTTTCCAAGTCTCACAATACCTGAATATCCCCCATTAGTCTCAGTTATTTGTGTTCAGGTTCAACATTACTGTCTTCTAAATTCTTTCTAAAAGTGTTCTTTGGGCATCTGGCTGGCTCAGTCCAAAGAGTGTGTAACTCTTAATCTTGGGGGTCATGAGTTTGAGCACCATGTTGGGGGTAGAGATTACTTAAATAAGTAAAACTTCAAAAAAAAAAAGTATTCCTTGAAGGGACAAGACTTGGATGGCTAATACTGCAGCATGTATTAGGTCATCACCTGCGTTCCCATGTACCACGAACCTGGACTACCTAATAATAATGGGCATGACAGCAAGACAGGGAACATGGCAAAAGGTGAGGGAAAGTGGCACAAGGGTGGGTGGTGCTGAAGAAAATCCCCAGTTCTGCAGAGGATCCTGTTTCTAGTTTTACTCCCAGGTACTCTATATATATATTTGAGAGAGAGGGAGGGAGAGTGGGCGGGGAGGAGTATATATAAGTATAATATATTCATATATATGCTCTCAGATACTTCCCTGGTCTCCAGACATCCTTTATCTTTCAAAGAATTGTCCATCAGTTTCTCAGATCCTTGACAGTCTGGACTCAACCAGGACTGAGGACTGATGAGTCCTGTTTCCCAATTTTTTTAAATGTGAAAAAAAATAAAATATAAACATAAAAATAAAATATAATTATAATTATAAAATATGCATTATAATTATATATAAATCATGCTATATATACATGTTATATAAGTGTTTATGTTATATAATATCATTATGCAGTATATAATAATATATATAAATAGAAAGAAATTATATTGTAAGTTATAAAAGATAAAAAAAAGGAAGTTTTACTGAGCACCTTCTGTATGCCATGCACTTTCTGTGCATTATCTGACTCAGTCCTCAACATAGTGCCACTCCTGTGTCCATCAAGGGAGATAAACGGTTTCCCAGGGCCACACAGCAAGGGACAGCATCAGGATTTGAACCCAGAAGCACAGGACTCTCCAACATCCATGCTCCAAACTCCACTCTTCCACCTACTTCAGGCTGCTATTAAAAATAAAACACTTTAGGGAATTTCTAATAGGGCAGATAACTCAGATTTCTTCCACAAATGAATTCCAAGGATACAAGGAGGGGGGAGGGGGGGCGCCTGGGTGTCTCTCTTTGTTGAGTGACAGACCCTTGATTTCAGCTCAGGTCATGATCTTAGGGTCATGGGAAGGAGCCCTGTGTCAGGCTCCATGCTCAGCAAGGAGTCTGCTCCTCCCTCTCCCCCTGTTTCCCCCCTCAACTCTCTGTCTCTCAAACAAATAAGTAAAATAAAATATTTAAAAAAGAAAAAAGGAGGGAGGAGGAACCCATAAATTAAAATGAGACTAAAGAGATCTATCAACCAAATGCAATGTGGGCTTTTCTTAGATTCTGACTCAAAACACTTATTTAAAGAGAAGAAAAAAAAAGGGGGGGTGCTTCTGGGTGGCTCAGTCAGTTAAGTGTCCGACTCTTGATTTCAGCTCAGGTCATGATCTCAGGATTGTGAGATGGAGCCCTGCATTAGGCCCCACTCTGGGTGTGGAGCCCGCTTGAGATTCTCTGTCCCTCTCCCTCTGCCCCTTCCCCCCTCTCTAAAAAAATAAAAGAGGGCGCCTGGGTGGCTCAGTGGGTTAAAGCCGCTGCCTTCGGCTCAGGTCATGATCCCAGGGTCCTGGGATCGAGGCCCACATCGGGCTCTCTGCTCAGCAGGGAGCCTGCTTCCTCCT
This sequence comes from Ailurus styani, assembly GCA_002007465.1. Classification (NCBI taxonomy): domain Eukaryota; kingdom Metazoa; phylum Chordata; class Mammalia; order Carnivora; family Ailuridae; genus Ailurus; species Ailurus styani. Next base: position 7,111,384 of record LNAC01000036.1, on the reverse strand, counting down.
CTCTCCTCTCTCTCTGCCTACTTGTAGTCTCTCTCTCTGTGTCAAATGAATAAATAAAATCTTTAAAAAAAAAAAAAAAAGAAAAGAAAAGAAAGAAAAGGAGGGAAGGAAGGCAAAAAAAAGAAAGAGGACTCAATGGGTTTCTGATGGTACGGCTATCTGATGATATGAAGTCATTATTGTTAATATGTTTTGGTTGATAGTAATATCCTGCTTATTTTCTTAAACAAAAGTCATATTTCAGTAGTATTTGCAGTGGAAGTGACATGATATCTGACACCAGCTTCTGAGTCAGCCAGTGGGGAGGGAGAATATAGACAGACAAGATCAGCCTGTGTTCATAATTGCTGAAGCAGGGTGCTGAGTACCAAGAACTTCATTTATAGTCTTTCAGTTTGTGTGTGTTTGAAAATCTCTATGATGGAAAGTTTGTAAAAAAAAAATAATAATAATAATAATAGTAATAATAAAATGAAAAAAGTGAAAGGAAAAATGACACTTTTTAAAAATGGGTTGATGCACAACTCTATGAATACACCAAAAAGCACTGAATGCAACACTTCAAAACAGTGAACCTTACAGGATGTGAATTATAGCTCAGGAAAGTTTTTTTCTAATGATGTGAGTAAAGAGACTAACGTAAAGTACAGCCAATCGTATCATTTTCCTCATTTTTCATCTAATGTCTCTTAGTACATGATTCTTAATAAGTAAACAGCACATATACTTGGAAAAAGAAAAAGAGAACAACTCTGCCCTTTTCTGAACCATCTCATGAATTCTGGACTCTTTCTGAAATGCATTGGCACACATTCACCATGATGTCTTTGGGAACTTTAAATAAATTCCCAAACCACAAAAACAAATGGAATTGTTAAAAGCACGTACTCTTCACATTCCTCTTTGAGAAAGGAGGAGCTGATGGGAGACTTGCTGTGCCATCCCTAAGAGGCTGGGAAGAAAGCTGAGATAAGAAGGTGACATTGTTCGGTGCACATCCCCAGCCGCTGGAGGAACTGCTAACATGCCCAACCTGCTCTGGGAAGGAAATCGGTCTCTGTCTGGTCTAGCATCCCTGGCAGTTCCCACCTCCTGCCTGTGGACAGTAGTAACTTCCTAACTGGTCTTACTTCATTGTGGCCAGGGTACTCACATCCCCCTCCTTCACACCCTGCACTAATTAAAGCCCTATTAAAGAGTCCTTATTGTTCTCAAGACAAAGAACAACAGTGTAACTGTAGCCTAAAATATCCAGCATAGTGTGGTCTCTTTTTCTCCAGTGTCATTCCATACACATGCCTGTCTGTTTCTGAGCTCCAAGAACACTGACCGTCTTCCCCAATAGACAAAAGTCCTTCCACCACAGGGCCTTTGCACATGCTGACCCCTCAGCATAGTTAACACCTACTGACCCTTGAGATATTGAGATCTCACCACCCACAAAGTTTTTCTCAGAACGAGCTTCTCTGATGCTCCGCAGTCCAACTCCCCCATTATTGGTTCCAACACATTTGTCACAGTTGGAATATCACATTTATTTATTTGACTATTTGCCTAGTGTCCTGACAAGGCTATAAGCCTCATGAAGAATGAAATTATATTTCCTTTTGCTCACACCTGGATCCCCAGGTCCTTCACAAAGTCTGATACATGGTGAGCACAGAATATCTGTCAGATAAAAAAAAAGTAATTAATGAAGGAAGAGGGAATAAAGGGATGGAACAGTGAAATCTCCAAATACTGACCACTATGATCACTGTTGACAACTTACACAGGCTCCAAGAGAGTATGTCCTCTTGAAAATTTGAGAGTTTTTTCCCAAAGATTCCTAAAAAAAAAAAACAAAATCCACCTCCGAAACAACCCACTTAAAAAGAACCCATCATTGGCCTTCTCTCTGTGGCACGAATCCATTTCATGGAAAGAGTTTTTAGGGCTTTAATGATGCCTTTCTGCCCTATAGCGTATGACAATACAGAGCAATTAGCTCTACAACTATAATATAAAAAGGCTGAAATGCATTGAAATTGGAATTGATTCTTCTTTAATCCATGTTTTCATGGGTAAAAATCAAGCTTTCCTGAGCCAGCCCATTTAGAAAGGACATGTTGCTAGGGCTTTGGGATGTTGAAACTCCTCCTTTCCAAGAGAAGGGCCAGAATTCACCTTCATTCTAGTTTGACTTTCCCTAGAGTTACTGTTCCTTCTACAGGTGTGCCCTAACCTTGGACCTTGACTCATCTGGTTAAATGTCTGGTCTCAACTGTGTATACCCCTCCCATCCTACTCATGACTTTCATCCTGACCAGGGTCATTGGCCTCAGAGAGTCTATCTTTGTATGCTCCCCAGCAGGTGCCCTGACACAATTGGGTACTTTCATATAGGTAGTTTCTGCCAGGAACAGTGACCAACAAGGGAGTAGCTGAGTGGTCAGGAGTCATGGCCTCAACTCTTCTGTCATCCTGGACAATAAATACTGTCTACCTTTGGTGAAGTGCAGGTGTTCTACACTCAACATGTGTAATGGAATCACCTATGGAGCATTTTCAACCCGTCATCCAAGTCTCAAACCAGACCTGGAGGGAGGGACTGGATGTCTGCATGATTTTAAAGTGCTCAGTAGGGGGGCACCTGGGTGGCTCTGTCCATTAAGCATTTGACTCTTGGTTTCCCTCAGGTCATGACCTCAGGGTCCTGAGATCAAGACCCACATCAGACTCCATGCTTAGCATGGAGTCTGCTTGGGATTCTCTCTTTCCCTCTCCCTCTGGCCCTTCCCCGGCTTGCACTCTCTGTCTCTCTCTAAAATAAATAAATAAAAATGTCCACAATAGCCAAACTGTGGAAGGAGCCGAGATGCCCTTCAACTGATGAATGGATAAAGATGTGGTTCATATATACAATGGAATATTACTCAGCCATCAAAAAGGATGAATACCCACCATTTACATTGACACGGATGGAACTGGAGAGGATTATGCTAAGTGAAATAAGTCAAGCAGAGAAAGATAATTATCATATGGTTTCACTCATATGTGGAATATAAGGAATAGCACAGAGGACCATAGGGGAAGAAAGGGAAAACTGAAGGGGAGGAAATCAGAGGGGAAGACAAATCATGAGAGACTCTGGACTCCAGGAAACAAACTGAGGATCTCAGAAGGGTGGTGGGTGAGGGGAGGGGGTGACCGGGTGATGTGTATTAAAAAGAGCCCGTGCTGTGATGAGCACCGGGTGTTATACGCAACTAGTGAATCGGAGAACACTACATCAAAAACTAATGTGTTGGGGTGCCTGGGTGACTCAGTGGGTTAAGGCTCTGCCTTCAGCTCAGGTCATGATCTCAGGGTCCTGGGATTGAGCCCCGTATCGGGCTCTCTGCTTGGCGGAGACCTGCTTCCTCCTCTCTCTCTGCCTGCCTCTCTGCCTACTTGTGATCTCTCTCTGTCAAATAAATAAGATCTTTAAAATAAGAAGAAAAATATATATATATAAAAAAAACCTAATGTGCTGGCAGAGAACTCTCACCTTAGTCCTAAAGGGTTAACCACAGAAAGTAATGATCACCCTCATTGTACAGATATGAAAATTGAGGCTCAGAGAGGTTAAGTGACTTTTCCAAGAACATACAGTTTGCAAGTGGCCTAATCAATCTAGACTCAAACAAAGATTTTAGCCTCCAAGTCCTCGAGTCTAGAATGAACAGAGTTTGGTATGTACTCAGTAACCAATAAGAGTGTTATACTCAGTAACCGATAAGAAAGATGATTAAAGACAAAGTAGCCTGAGACAGCTTAGCTGTGTTGAGTAATAGGTTGGTCATGCTTCTAACTCATTTTCAAGTATTTTGGAGAATAATCCAATTCTTGTCATCCTTCTGAGGGAAAAGGCCACAGGGTGTTTCTTCCATAAAGTTGTGGTTAGTATCGTGTGACCTCGCTGCCCAGTCCACACCGCTGATGGTAGCAGGTTGGACATAAGGCCACTTATGACAGAGGGATGGTAATGAGTCCTTGCTCACTACCTGATCACTACCGATCGGCAGCTCAGAACAGACTTTGGCGTAGGCATTCAAGGGCGAAGGGCTAGGAAAAGGCAGCAGAAGGGAAGAGGCCATTGCTGGAAGTCAAAAATTGAGGGGGAGCCCATGAAAAAGAAACAGAGTCAGCAAACTCCCAAGTCCAACAGCATCACAAGATAAAGGACTAGCAGGGGCCCACTTTTAAGGGGCCACAAGGTGGTGACGTCATTATGGCTGTCGTTGCATCCAGAAACCATTCCAGTTCTCTGAGACCCTGCTGGTGTGACTGCTCAGACAGATTGCTGTCTCCTTCACACATTTCTGAGTATTTTTAAGATGGACCGTAAAAAAAAAAAAAAGACCGTGCATGCTGTCCTCCTTGTACCTGAAAGTACTGACCAGCACAGTTAGGGAACGGGCCATCCAGACATCCCGGAGCACTTCACAGGAAGCTGCTTCGGTCGCTGGACTCCAGAGGGATGTCTGGATGGCATGGAGCTTCCCAGAATCCTTTGCATCTCCGAGAATCTGCCGGGCATCCGCTGTTCTCCCGGACGACTGCCTGGCAGCGAGGCTCTCCGTTCCTTTGCCTGTACTGCCCTCTAGTGCTCACTTCCTACAGCTATCTTGGGACAACAATTCTCAGCTGTGAAGTTTAGAAATCCAAAAGTCTTACAGGTCTATCACTTTGTGAAAGTCCGCTGAACACAAATGATACGTCCACTTCTCTATATGCATAATAGCCCTCCATGCAAAGTATTTTAAAAGTCTATCCTCACATCCATCTATCAAGTATTTATGCTACCATAAGAGAGGCCCCCTTTTAGATAATAGAAAACACATGTAGGACATCCAAGTGGCTATGAGCCCATCCCGGTCCTCATGGAGACCTAGGTCTCCAATAGATCTCACAAGTGAGTGGGAAATGACAGCTGTGATGGGGTTGCAAAGGACAGGTTTGTGGACAATCTCCTGAGCAAGAATGTCAGAGAAATGAAATAAGAAGGAAGGACCAGAGTTACAAAGTCCAGAAGACTGGAGGAGAAGCAGATGCCAGACCTCAGAAGGAAGTGGGAGTCAGGTAAAGCAGCAAACACAGTTCTGTGTAGCTGGCATGTAAAAGATAGGGCTGTGAGCATGGTGGGAGAACAGGCTGGAAGGGAAACTGAGGGAGTCTTTATATGGCCTTCAGTAAGAATTTTGATCTTCATTAGAACATCAAAGAGAGCTTATGTGTCTTGTTCATATTGTGTTGTTGGCATCAGAGAGTGTGTGGGCGATCAGATGTGTGTTTTGAAAAGATCCCACTGGCTGTGGGATGGGCTGCAGCTGGCTTCAGCTTCATCAGAGACTAGCGCAAAGGCTATTGATACAATCCAGGTGCAAAAGAATGGTAACTCTAGGTGATTTTGGCAGAAGTAAAATAAAGATGGAGTTCAGAGATATTTAGGGAGTAACTGGGTTTGGCAGTGAATTTGCAGTGGGAGGATGATGAAGGAGGAGATGCATCAAGGCTGAAGTCAGATCCTAGTTTGAGTAACAGGATGGATTTGGATAAGTATGATGTGAGTTTTGAAATCGATCTTTTTTAATGTTCTTCAAAAGAGACAGTAACAATTGAAGTTCCTTCATAATTAATCTTAGTTCAAAGATGGTCGTTTTGAATTTGTTTGGTTTGTGTGTTGGGGGGGGGTGTTTGGAAGCCTCCATGCCCAGCATGGAGCCCAACCCTGGGCTTGAACACAGGACCCTGAGATCAGGAGTCCAGTGCTTAACCAACTAAGCCACCTGGGCGCCCTAAACATTGTTGTTGTTGTTGTTTTTAAAGATTTTATTTATTTATTTGACACAGAGAGAGAGATTACAAGTAGGCAGAGAGGCAGGCAGAGAGACAGGGAGAGGAGGAAGCAGGCTCCCTGCTGAGCAGAGAGCCCGATGCGGGCCTCGATCCCAGGACGCTGAGATCATGACCTGAGCCGAAAGCAGAGGCTTTAACCCACTGAGCCACCCAGGCGCCCAACATTGTTGTTTTTTGAATGTCACTCAGTTCAAACTGGGCCTCTGAAACTGTGGGATTTAGAAGGATTTCTTTCGGAGTTCTCTATGTACTGCAGGTGCATATTAGTCCAAGACATCTAAAAAAACTAAAAACTGCATTCAAAGGGGACCAGGATATACCACCCCAAAATATCCCAGCTGGGCATAAGAATTACTTCGAGCTGAAGGCATTTAAGCTCATAGAATCCCTTGTCTGCCTTGTTAAAAGATAAGCTGAGCCATATTAAAATGCTTAAGTTTGTTTCAGCAAAAACCAATTCAAATGGGGCGGCACCAAACCAGAAGTGGTTAAGAGCACTCCTCTGACGGGAGCCAGGGGAAAGACAGACAGAAAAGGTGAACAGGGAGCACCTGGTTGGTGGCTCAGTCGGTTAAGCTTCCACTCATGATTTCCACTCAGGTCTTGATCTCAGGGACCTGAGTTCAAGCCCTGCCTTGGGGCTTAAAAAAAAAAAAAGGTGGGGCGACAAAGAAAGAACATGATCTGATTGGCTATAGCCTAAAGCTTTGACTGTTTGTGATTGGTGGTCCTTACTGCTTCAAGTTCATAACCTTGAGACCGTTGCAGGCTTAGACTTTGGTGTGTTTCTATCAGCCGCCTGGGCATTAGAGCCCCCTCAAACCTAATGACCTACTTGTTTAATTAATTTAACAGCCTAGAAGCCAAACCTCCCCAAAACCTAAATGTCATAAATCCCATTCTCAGGGGCAAATCTAATCCCTTCTCCCCACCACACCGAAACACACATTGCCAGAGAACCATCCCAGCTCTCATTTATTCTCCTAAAAGCTCACTCATGTCTCAAAAATCATCTATGTTCTCATCAGTGCCCTTTCTTCTTCCAGCCCCCTAAGGAGTCATCTATTTTCCAGAAAGTGCTTCTCTGCCCCTTCCTATCCCCTATGATATAAGCTTCAAATTCCAACAGCGTCCTTGAGTCATATTTTTCTGTGAACTCTTCCATACCCAAGTGAATAAAAACCTGGGGTTTTCTTTTTAAGATTTTATTTTTTTAAGCAATCTCTACACCCAAGTTGGGGCTCAAGCCCACAAGCCGGAGGTCAAGAGTCACACGCTCCAGTGACTGAGCCAGCCAGGCACCTCAAAAACTTGTGTTGTGAGAGGGTTCAGGGCATATTACCCTAAAATATGGCACGTTGGGATACTGAATATTGTAAGCTAAAGAAGTTTGAGAAAACAGCAGAAGGAGAAAGATCTCTCTGGTCTTCCATAACCCCTTTTCTCCTGAAACAGATCATAAAACAATCATGTGAGAGGTGCCCTCCAAATATTTTGAGGAAAAGAGCATCTTTATCTCCTAGGTTTCATTACCTAGGTGTAATGAAACACCCAGAAGAATCTGAACAACAGGCCTTGCTGGGGCAAAACCATACCCAAGGCCATCGAAGTTTTCTCTTATGTTTTAGGAGATTTATAGTTTTGCATTTTACGCTTAGGTCTATGATCCGTTTTGAGTTAATTTTTGTAGATGGTGTAAGATCTATGTCTAAACTCATTTTGTTGGTGCACCTGGGTGGCTCAGTCTGCCTTCAGCTCAGGTCAGGATCCCAGGGTCCTGGAATCGAGTCCTGCATTGGGCTCCTTGCTTAGCAGGGAGCCTGCTTCTCCCTCTCCTTCTGCCTGCCGCTCGCCCTGCTTGTGCTCCCTCCTCTCTCTCTCTCTCTCTCTCTCTCTCTCTCTCTCTGTAAAATAAATAAATAAAATCTTAAATAAATAATTCATTTTGTTGCATGTGGAGGTTTGTTTCATCATCATTTGTTGAAAAGACTCTCTTTGCTCCATTGTATTATTTGCAACTTTGTCGAAGATCAGTTGACTCTATTTATGTGGCTCTGTTTCTGGGATCTTGGTTCTCATACTGATCTATTTGTTCTTCTGCCAATACCACACTGTCCTAATCACCGTAGCTTCATAATAAATCTTGAAGTTGGGTAGTGTTGGTCCTTTCTCCTTCAATTTTTGTGTTGACCCATCTGGGTCTTTTGCCTCCTCATATAAATTTTAGCATTTGTTGTTATCCACAAAATAACTTGCTAGGATTTTGATTGGGGTTGCATTGAATCTATAGATCAGGTTAGGAAGAACTGATAGTGAGTCTTCCTATTCATGAACATGAGATATCTGTGTAGTTAGTTCTTTGATCTCTTCATTGGAGCTTCATAGTTTTCTTCACAGACATTGTACATATTGTGTACATTTATTTCTAAGTATTTCATTTTGGTGCTTAGCATGCCTAAAGTAAATGGTATTACATTTTCAATTGCAGATTCCACTTGCTTATTTCTGGTAGATAGGAAAATGATGGACGTTTGTATGTGAATCTTACATCCTGCAGCCTTACTATAATTGTTTTTTAGTTCCAGGAGTTTTTGAGTTGATGTTTTTGTTTTGTTTTGTTTTGTTTTGTTTAAGAGAAAGAGTAGAGGGAGGGGAAGGGAGGGGAAGAGGAAGAGGGACAGAGAGAGAATTTTAAGTAGGCTCCGTGTCCAGAACAGAGCCCAACTCAGGGTATGACCTCAGGACCCTGAGATCATGACCTCAACTGAAATCAAGAGTCCGAGGCTTAACCAACTGAGCCACCCAGGTCCCCCTGGTGGATTCTTTCAGATTTTTCTGCATAATCATCTCTGTGAACAAAGACAGTTTTATTTTTCCCTTTTCAGTCCATATATCTTTATTTCCTTCTCTTATTTTTTATCATATTTCATTAACAAGGACTTCCACTACAATGTTGAAAAGGAATAGTAAGAGGGGATATCCTGATGGGGCACCTGGGTGGCTCAGTGTGTTAAAGCCTCTGCCTTCGGCTCAGGTCATGATCTCGGGGTCCTGGGATCGAGGCCCGCATCGGGCTCTCTGCTCAGTGGGAGCCTGCTTCCTCCTCTCTCTCTGCCTGCCTCTGCCTACTTGTGATCTCTCTCTCTGTGTCAAATAAATAAAATCTAAAAAAAAAAAAAAAAAAGAGGGGATATCCTTGCCTTATACCTAACCTTAGTGGGAAAACTTCAAGATTCTCACAATTAAGTATAATGCTAACTGTGGGGTTTGTACATATTCTATATCAAGATGAGGACATTCCCCTCTATTCCTAGTTCACTGACTGGGTACTGGATTTTATCAAACCCTTTTCCTGCATCTAATGATATGATCATGTGATTTTTCTTTATTAGCTTGTTGATATAATGGATTACATTAATTGGTTTTTGAATATTGAACCATCCTTGCACACCTGGGGATAAATATCACTTGGTCATTGTGTATAATTTGTGAATTAGAGTTGCTAGTATTTTTTGAGGGTTTTTGTCCATTTTCATGGACATATTGGTCTCCAATTTTCTTATAATGTCTTTGTCTTGTTTTGGTATTAGGGTAATGCTGGCCTCATAGAATAACGTAGGAAGTATTCTCCCTGTTTCTATCCTCCAAAAGAGATTATAAAGAATTGGTATCATTTCTTCCTTAAATGTTTGATAGAATCAACCAGTGAACCCATTCATTGGGTTTGGTGCTTTCTGTTCTGGAAGATTATTAATTTTTGATTCAATTTTTAATAGATTATCTGTTTATGTAATCATCCATTGCTGACGATAAAACAGGCAAAAGAATAGATCGTCTATTCTGGTCATCTATATCTTCCTGTGTGTTTCGGCAGATTGTGTCTTTCATGGAATTGGTCCATTTCACCTAGGTTATCAAATTTGTGGGAATAGAGTTTTTCATAGCATTCTTTTATTATCCTTTTAATGTCCATGGGGTCTGTATTGATGTCTGCTCTTTCATTTCTGATTATTAGTCATTTGTGTCCTTTCTCTTTTTTGTTGTTGGTTAGCCTTGCTGGAGGCTTTATTGATTTTACTGATCTTTTCAAACACTAGCTTTTAGTTTTATATATTTTTCTCTATTGGTTTCCTGTTTTCAATTTCATTGATTTCAGCTCTAATTTTTATTATTCCTTTTCTTCTGTTTACTGTGGATTTCATTTGCTATTCTTTTTTCTACTTTCTTAAGGTAGAAAATTAGATTACAGATCTTAGAACTTTCTTCTTTTCTTTCTTCTTTTCTAATACACGCTTTCATTGTTATAAATTTTCCTTTAAGTCCTGCCTTTGCTACAATCCACACATTGTATAAGTTATGTTTTCATTTTCATTTTGTTCAAAATATTTTTAAATTTCTTCTCAGAATTCTTCTTTGACCCATTTTTTATTTAGGATTATGCTCTTTAGTCTCTGTGCATTTTGGGATGTTCCAATTACCTTTCTATTATTGATTTCTAGTATAATTCCATTATGGTCTAAAAATAGATATTTTATTATTTATAGCCTTTTAAATTTATTAAGGTGTGTCTTATGACTCAGAATGTGGTCTCTCTTAGTGAATGTTCCATGTGCAATGGAGAAGAGTATGTATTCTGCTGTTCTTGGATGAAGTAGTCTATAGATGTCCATTATGTCTAGTTGATGAATGATGCTGTTGAGGTCAACAATGTCCCTAGTGATTTTCTGCCTGTTGGTCTGTCCGTTTCTGATAGAAGGGTGTTGGTATCTCCAACTAGGATAGCGAATTTCATCCAGTTATTCTCACAGTTCTATCCATTTTTGCCTCATGTAGTGTGATGCTCTATTGTTAGGCACATACACATTAAAAATTATTATATCTTTTTGGAGAACAGATGCCTTTATTATTTTGTAATGCCCTTCTTTATCCCTGCTTTGAGGTCTGCTGTGTCTGAAATCATTATAGCTGCTCTTGCATTCCTTTGTTTAGTATTAGCCTATTTTTCTTCATCCATTTACTTTTAATCTACTTGTATCTTTATATTTAAAATGGGTTTCTTATAGACAACAATTAGGTCGTGTGTTATGATCCACTGTGCCAATCTCTGTCTTTTAATTGGTGCATTTAGACTATTGACATTCAAGGTGATACTAATATAGTTGGATGAATACCTACTTTATTTGCTTCTGTTTTCTCTTGCCCTTTGTACTTATTTTTGTCTTCCACTCTTTTTCTGCCTTCTGTGGTTTTAACTGAGCATTTTATATGATTCTATTTTCTCTCCTTTCTTAGTATGAGTTATTCTTTATTATTTTTTCTTTGTTGCCTAGTGTTTGCAATATACATTTACAACTAATTGAAATTTACTTTCAAATAATACCAGGCTAGTCTGAAGGTAGTGAGTTACCTCAGTTGATTGTTCACAGTCAGTAACAGATTGAAGTCATTGTTCTACTCTTCCCTCTTCTCACTACTGCATTTGACTAGTCTTTAAAACACACACACACACACACACACACACTATACCACTTCATAAGTAGTGTATCTTATAACAAAATAATCCTAATTCTTATTTCCCATCCTTTGTACCATTGCTATCATTTATTTTACTTATATAAAATAAGCACATATATATATACACACATGATACATACACAGGCATAGTAATTGAGTACATTATTACTATTATTATTTTGAACAGTTATATGTTAGATCAACTAAGAATAAGAAGAAAAAAGTTTTTATTTTACCATTACTTAGTCTTTCAGTGCTCTCCCTTTCTTTGTGTAGACCCAAGTATCTGATCTATATCACTTTCTTTCTGTCTAAAGGAACTTATTTTGAAATTTCTTCCAACCTATTTCTACTAACAAATTACCTCAATTTTAGTTTGTCTGAAAGTCTTTATTTTTCCTTCACTTTTGAAGGATAATTTCACAGGGTACAGAATCTTTGGTTGATCCTTTTTTCTCTCAACACATTAAATGTTCATTCCCCTCCTGGTCTGCATGGTTTCTGGGGAGATCACAGATGTAATTCTTATCTTTGTTCCTCCAGAGGTACGATTTCTTTCCTCTGTCTTCTTTCAGGATTTTTTCTTTATCTTTGATTTTCTGTAGTTTGAAAATGATAGTCCCTGGTGTAGTTTGTTTTGTCATTTATGCTCCTTGGTGTTCTCTGAGATTCCTGGATCTGTGGTTTGGGGTCTGATGTTTATTTAGGGAAATTCCCAGTCATTATTGTTTCAAATATTTCTTCTGTGCCTTTTTCTCTTTGTTCTCCTGGTATTCCCATTATGTGTATGTTACATCTTTTGTAGTTGTCCTACAGTCTTTGGATATTTGCTCTGGGTTTTTTTTTTCAGTCTTTTTCCTCTTTACATTTTAGTTTTCAAGATCTGTTGCTATATTCTTAAACTCAGAGATGATTTCTTCCACCCATATCTCATGTAGTAATAAGCCTATCAAAGACAGTTTTCATTTATGTTTCTATGTTTTTTATCTCCAGCATGTCTTTTGGTTCTTTCTTAGGATTTCCATCCCTTTGCTTATACTGCCCATCTATTCTTGCATCCTGTCTATTTTATTCACTAGAGTGCTTAACATTTGGATCATAGTTTTTTTAAATTCCCAATCTGCTAATTCCAGCTTCCCCGCCATTTCTGGTTCTGATGCTTGCTCTGTCTCTCCAAATTGTGTGGGTTTTTTTTTTTCTTTTAGCATGTTTTAATAGTTTTTTCTTGATAACTAGACATGATGTCCTGGGTAAAAGGAATTGTTATAAATAGGTTTTTAGTAATGTGGTGGTAAGGTGTGGGAAGAGGGGAAACATTTTATAGTCCTATGATTATATCTCTGTCTTAGTTATGTGTGCTGCTGAAATAAGCACTAGGTCCCAGTCTTTTATTGAACATGTGCCATCGAACCGTGAACTTCACAAGCACTTCTCTGTTTCTTTTTCCTTCCCCCTTGTGTGGGACAGGATGGCTAGAGTGGGCTGGAGTATAATTATTTTTTAAGATTTTATTTATTTATTTGAGAGATAGAGAGAGTGAGAGAGAGACCACTAGCAGGGTGAGGGGCAGAGGGAGAAGTAGACTCCCTGCTGAACAGGGAGCCCAAGGCAGGGTTTGATCCTGGGACTCCAGGATCATGACCCCCGCTGAAGGCACATGCCTAACTGACTGAGCCACCCAGGTGCCCCTGGACTGGAAGATAAGCATCTGTTCTCCAGGTGGAGGACTAGAATTAATTGGCATTGAGTATTTCCCTTCTCCAGGTCAGTTAGGCTCTGATAATACCCCAGCAAGTTAAGCTCTGGTTAGTCAGTTTCCTATGAGGGTAGAGCTTGTTAACATAGTATCCTGGGATATTTCACAATGATACCTTTCCCCTGACCCCAACAGGAAGCATGAGAGGATTTTTCTCTGATACTTACTGTGAGAACCTAGTTGAGTTCCTAGAGGTAAAACTCATGAAAGCGGGAGGACTCCCCATAACTGGCTTCCTCTAGAGTTTTTAACTCTCAGAACTGTCCACATTGAGGCTCCAGCAATTCATCTATTACAAGTTCAGGTTTTCCTTCCCCTGCACTTGTTTCCAAGGCAGCTTCTACCCACACATCTCTCTTCCAGGTAAGCTGTGACTCCCTGCATAAACCTGTCTGTCCATTTGTCCAAAGAAGACATCCAAATGGCCAACAGACACATGAGAAAGTGCTCAACATCACTTGGCATCAGGGAAATACAAATCAAAACCACAGTGAGATACCACCTCACACCAGTCAGAATGGCTAAAATCAACAAGTCAGGAAATGACAGATGTTGGCAAGGATGGAGAGAAAGGGAAACCCTCTTACACTGTTGGTGGGAATGCAAGCTGGTGCAGTCACTCTGGAAAACAGTATGGAGGTTCCTCAAAATTTGAAAATAGAGCTACCCTATGACCCAGCAATCGCACTACTGGCTATTTACCCTAAAGATAGAAAGGTAGTGATCCTCAGGGGCACATGCTCCTGAATGTTTATAGCAGCAATGTCCACAATAGCCAAACTATGGAAAGAACCTAGATGTTCATCAACAGACAAATGGGTAAAGAAGATGTGGTATATATATACAATGGAATACTATGTAGCCATCAAAAGGAATGAAGGGCGCCTGGGTGGCTCCGTGGGTTAAAGCCTCCACTTTCGGCTCAGGTCATGATCTCAGCATCCTGGGATCGAGGCCCGCATCGGGCTCTCTGCTTAGCAGGGAGCCTGCTTCCTCCTCTCCCTGTCTCTCTGCTTAGCAGGGAGCCTGCTTCCTCCTCTCCCTGTCTCTCTGCCTGCCTCTCTGCCTACTTGTTATCTCTCTCTCTGTGTCAAATAAATAAATAAAATCTTTAAAAAAAAAAGAATGAAATCTTCCCGTTTGCAACGACGTGGATGGAACTAGAGGGTATTATGCTAAGCAAAATAAGTCAATCAGAGAAAGACAATTATCATATGATCTCTCTGCTATGAGGAAGGAACTTGAGGGGAAGGGCGGGGGGTCATGGGGGTAGGGAGGGAAAAATAATGAAACAAGATGGGATCGGGAAGGAGACAAACCATAAAAGACTCCTAATCTCACAAAACAAACTGAGGGTTACTGAGGGGTGGGAGGGCAGGGATAGGGTGGATGGGTTATGGACATTGGGGAGGGTATGTGCTATGGTGAGTGCTGTGAAAGGTGTAAGCCTGATGATTCACAGACCTGTACCCCTGGGGCAAAGAATAAAAAAATAAAAATTAAAAAAATAAATAAACCTGTCTGTCTCTCCAGTCTTTGCAGCTTGCCCTGTGTCTTCCCCTCGTGGGTCCAAAGTGTTGATATTTCAGTCTATTTAGTTTTTAACTTGTTAAGACAGAGTAGCGACTTCCAAGTTCCTTACATGTGGAACTGGAAACTGGAAGTTTATATTGCTTTTCATGAGAAAAAATTAAGTTCATGTAATAATAGAGAATCTCAGCATTTTCATCAGCATACTGAGGGTGTTTTCTCATGTTTTGGGTGGGGGGTGGTACTGTCAGGGATTAGGAAGAGGAGGGGACAGGGAGACTTTCCAAAAAGATTTAGAGGAAGAAAAGAAGTGTCAGGAAGTTGTTTGAGATTTTTGACTATTCTTTTTTTAAACTTTTTTTCAACATCTCAGTTTTGATGCTCAATTTATTGCTGCTGCTTGATGCAAGGTGTTAGCCAGTCCCTGGGCACAGTCATAGTTGCTCTTCACTTTTTTAAAAGGTGCCAGGGAAGGGAGAACACAGGCAACTTTGGGAGGAAGCAACGGGCCATAGATTCTGAAAGGACCCAGTGGAATTACCCTTTTATGGGAAGAGCCTTTTCTAATTATCCTCTAGCCCCACCCCCCATTAGCCCCACCACAAACCCCACACACCAGAAAAAAAGCTGACTTAAGTCTCTCCCTCAAGAATAATGCTCTTGAGGTAAGTTGAATGCATGAATATGAAACATTCTCTTCACGATCAGTGGCAAGTGACAACCATGGTGTGGAGT
Source organism: Ailurus styani (assembly GCA_002007465.1). Taxonomy (NCBI): domain Eukaryota; kingdom Metazoa; phylum Chordata; class Mammalia; order Carnivora; family Ailuridae; genus Ailurus; species Ailurus styani. The sequence goes on along the minus strand of LNAC01000036.1, from coordinate 7,095,969 downwards.
GACAAAAACTCTCTTTCCTTGACCTACCTAATTAGACTCCTCCAAGCCCTCAAGCTCTATCCATGGGTTCTGTCACTGACCACTTAGTCCAATTCTAGCAAGAATCTTGCTGGGTCAGTTTAGCAAAAATCCCCCTCCTTGCTATCTGTTCAAATGAACCCACTCTTATCACCCTGGTCTGCCTTCAGAAAGAATCTTATTGATTCAGTCAAGCAAGAATCCCCCCAGCCTTGATGTTTCCTCTGACTTCCATCCACTAACCCTTAGCTTGTTATTTGACAATAAATTTCCACTTGTCCTCGGTGTAGTCAGAGTTGAACCTGATCTTTCTCTCCTACTACAAAACCCCTGTTAGTAGTCCCCCGAGTACATCTGTCAGTACATCTGTTGTTAGTACATCTAACAAACATCATGAGTCATTTTTTCTTTAACAAGAGGAATAGGAATGAGGCTTCTCCAAATCAAGAGAGAGGGTGTGTATACCTTAAAGAAGCCTAAGTGTGATTCAGAAACACACAGCTTCTATTCTTCCCCAACCCTGACAATCCATCCCTCCTCCTGGAATTCACTGACATCACTCTCTTTAGAGTCTTCTACTCTAAAAAAGCCAGTGATAGCACAGTGGTTGTAATACATTGCTAGGGCTGCCATAAAAAAGTATCATAAACTGGGTGACTTTAGACCACAGAAATTCATTCTGGAGGCTACAAGTCCAAATTAAGGCAATAGCAGGGCTATATTCCGCCTGAAGGCTCTAGGAAAAAAATCCTTCCATGTTTCTTCCCGTTTCTGGTGCCCCCAGGTGTTCCTTGGCTTGTGATTTGTTGGCTCCAACCTCTACCTCTGTCATCACGTGGTCTTCTTCCCCCATGTCTCTTGTATCCAAATCTGTCTCTCCTTTCTCTTTTAAAGACACCAGTCATTGGATATAGGGTCCACTCTAATTCAGTATGACCTCATCTGTACTTGATTATATCTTCAACTGCTATTTCCAGATAAGATTACATCCCGAGGTTCCAGATGGACATGAATTTTGGGAGGACACTGTTCAATCCACTGCTGCCATGATTAAAACCACTGCCTCTAGAGTTCAAATCCTTGCCCTGACACTAATTAGCTGTGTGACTTTGAGCAATTCATCCAGCCTTCATAAATGTGTGTCTCACCCATAATGTGTGATTTTTGCCTGCCTTATGGAGCTATTATGAGGCACAAATTAAATAATCTCTGTAAAGTCTTTGAGCATAATGCCTGGCACTTGGTAAGGGCTCTACACATGACAGCCATTGAGTGTGACCTTCTACCAGTCTGACCTTTTGTCCCTTACTGGTTTCTTTGTGGCTTTTCCAGCCCACCACCCTTTAAATACTGTTTCCAGAGATCTTCCCTTGACATGTGCTCTGTGGGCGGCTCTTTCCCTCAGGGTAACACGTGGTGGGAGAAGGTACAGGGAGCTAATCTATTCCCAGACTTGAACTGAAAGCGTTCTGATGACTCTGTTGGGAGGAAAACTTCACCTCTCCCAATTTGGGTCCAGTGGCTGGGGGCCTGCAAATTTTAATGAAAAAAATACAGATTAACAGAAGAAAAGGTAAGATTTAGTTTCACATGTGTGTGCAGGAGAGTTCCAAGTTATAAAAAACTCATGGAGTTGTCCAAAGTAACAGTGTATGTATACCAGTTAAAGAAAAGGAGTTTTTTAGGGCTTCAGTGGGAGATGATGGAAGTCTCGATTGGGCTTTTTGATGCCAATAAAAATGGGCAATCTACCTTCTTGTCAAATGAATTTTCAGGAAACTCCCTTGGAGGGAAATTAATAGCAGCTGTATTTTCAGGAAGTTCTACTTTAGGTGATAAGGGAAGTTGAGATAAGAACTTCATAGGTGGGGGCACCTGGGTGGCTCAGTCATTAGGCATCTGCCTCTGGCTCAGATCATGATCCCAGGGTCCAGGGATCTAGCCCCACAGCAGAAAGCCTGCTTCTGCCTCTCCCACTCCCCCTGCTTGTGTTCCCTCTCTCTCTGTGCGTCTCTCTGTCAAATAAATAAACCACTCAACCGCTAGCCAACCTGCCAGTTTTTAGCTTTGTCCTTGAGAGCTAAAAGACGTAGGGTAAATTATTTACTTCTCTGTGCTTTAATCTGTAAAGTGAGGATAGGGTGGTTGTGAGAATTAGATGAGATCTACGTGTGAAGCATTTGGAACAAAGCCCAGACAGAGAAAGAGTGATAGAAATGTTTGCTATTTTTTTAATTTAGATATAATTGACATATAACATTCTTTTAGTTTCAGGGGTACAACATAATGATTCAATATGTGTATATATCATGAAATGATCACCACAGTAAGTCTAGTTAAAATCAGTCGCCAAGTTATTATTTTTGTCGTACGAGCATCTCCAGCTCAACCCTTCTGACGCTCCACTCCTCACCCTCCCTCTATACCTATCCCTCTTCCTGGAGTCCCTTTCTCTTAGGGATTGTGGTCCCCTGTCATTGTGGTACCATCATCAGCTCATCCCAGCAGAAACCTTGATTTCTTTCTTGCTCAACCCCGATAAAAAAATCAGTCACCAAAATCGGCTTTTCATTTCATTTCATTTCATTCAAATTTCATTTTACCCCCGAAATATTTCTTGAATCTGTTCTCTTCACTCTATTCCTTTTGTGTCATAGTAGATTATCATTGACAAATATTCACTCCCCTACACTCCATGCAAAAGGATACTTCCTTGGACTTAGTCTCTTGTGCTCCAGCTACTTGTCATGTGAACACTCTCAGGTAGCCTGATCCCCTGAGCCACAGTGACCTACAGACATGTGATCAAGAATAGAAAGTCAGGGCACCTGGGTGGCTCAGTCAGTTAAGTGTCCGCCTTCAGCTCAGGTTATGATCTCAGGGTCTTGAGATTAAGTCCCTTGTCGGGCTCCCTCTGAGCAGGGAGCCCACTTCTCCCTCTCCCTCTGCCCTCCTCCCTGCTCGTTCTCTCTCTCTCTTCCTCAAATAAATAAATAAAATCTTTAAAAAAAAATGAAAAGAAAAAGTCTATGCTTGTGTGCTGCTGAGATTTTGTGGCTGGTCACATTGCAATAAATAGTAACAGCTACCTAATATAGCTTTCTTAATTTAGGCATTTGTTTTCTAATTGGTATTCTTGCTTCTAGCTTTATCCCTCTCACCTCCATCTTTCAAACAGCTACCAAGTTACTTCACCTAAAATACAAATCTGAGTTGATCTGATGTACTCAGAACTCTTCGAAAATGACAGAAACCAAATTCAAACCACTTCCCAGCAAGGAAAAAAAAAGTGAAAATATATTGTCTTGTGTTAATCATCTAGGGGTAGTACTAGCTTCTAGCATGGCTGGATCCAGTTGCCCAAACAAGTTCATCAGGAATAGGGTCTCCACTTCTCTCAGTCCCAATCTCTTATATGGTTTCATTCTCAAGGACTTCCCCAGTGGGGAATGCCACTAAGAGATTCCAGACTTAAATCCTACAATTTTATTAACCCCCAAAGAAAGTGGATACCTCTTTGCTAATTGCTTCAGCAAAATGTCTGGACTGGTTTGACCCAGATGACCTCCCTTGAACAAATCCCTTTGACAGGTACAAGCAGTGCTCAGCGTGGAGCCTGAGAATGGGATCATGTAAATTGAGAATGGAAAGAAAAGGGTCCTGCCAAGGGAAAAGACGGGCTTTGTTACCAGAAGGCAGGATACCAAGCAATCATCAGCAATCAATGTCCTAGCTTTCGTTCCTCTGCCTGAAGTCCTCATCAGTGGACTCCTCGTCACTCTTAGCCTCTTGGTATAAAATACAAGGCCCTCCATGACCTGATCCTTTTTACTTGTCAAGCATCACCTTCCTGTTACGTGACATGCTCTTCAGGCTCCCACAACATTCCACATCACACCCCATGCAGCTTCCAACCTTGGGTCATATGTTCCCCTTCTCCTGAAAGATCCATCCTCTTTCTCTAGCTAATTCCTACTTAGTTTTGAAGCCTCAACTCAGGCCTCACCTGGGCTGGAAGGATTTCTCTGGACCACGCTGTTCCAGGCTATGCTCCCAGAAAGACATACTTAACTTTTACTAACACTGAGGAGTTTGACGTAGAGCAGCCTCCCAGTAACTGCAGAGTGAATGAATGAAGGAAGAAGGGAATGAAGGAGTGATAAAGAAGAGTAGAAACTCAATTAAGTATTTGTTTAATAAGTGAATTTGGTTTGAAATGGGAAATTTATTGCCTCATATAGATGAAAAATCCAAGGGAGAGATAGATGGATAGATGGATGAATGGATGGATGGATGGATGGATGGATGGTTGGATGGTTGGATGGTTGGATAGATAGGAATGGATAGACTGCCGAATGGCTAGAAAGTGGAAGTCTGTGTAGATAGGTAAGTTGACTAGTAAGCAAACCCCTCCCCTTCCAGTAGTTTGAGAAGTGGGCATTCAAGTGATGGGCAGAGTCTGTGCAGACCTGTCCTTTAAAAGGTTCAAGTTATGTTTGAGTCAACCTAATTCTGACCACTTTCCCCAGGCACTTGAGCCTCAGAGGGAGACAGATGAGTGGTATTGGGTCCCTATGGAATCACTGGAATGTCTTTAAAAATAAACTGGATCGGGGCGCCTGGGTGGCTCAGTAGGTTAAAGCCTCTGCGTCCTGGGATTGAGGCCCGCATCGGGCTCCCTGCTCGGCGGGGAGCCTGCTTCCTCCTCTCTCTCTGCCTGCCTCTCTGTGTACTTGTGATCTCTCTCTGTGTGTCAAATAAATAAATAAAATCTTTAAATAAAAAATATAAACTGGATCCTTTTTTCCTTTACAGATGAACTTCCTGGCAAAATGCAGCAAGCCTTACACAGCTGAAGGTGGATAAAGCATCTTGTTTTTAAAAAGCCCTCAGAGATCTTGAATTTAATGAAAGAAGCATTTTGCCCCATCCCATGAGTTAGCAGAACAAGCCACCGAATGTCTAAGGACCTGGAGGCTCCCTCCTTCATTTGATTTGGTAAGAAGCAGAGTTTGAGTCCTGCCTCTCAGTAACCAGTGAGATGAGAAACACCCAGCCTCAAAGCCTCACCAGCCGCTGAGAATTTTTTCCAGGAGTCCTGAGGGTGCACTCTGAGCAGCTTCTTCCCACACAAAGCCCTGTTTTGCAGGGTGAATTTCCATTAGGAGGGAGGAGGGAGAAAAACAGAATTGTTTAAAAAAAATTTTTTTTTGAAATCTGTTCCCTGAGCTTGGCCTCTCCCCAGTAAGCTGCAGAAAGAGGCCCAAACTTCCTGATCCCCAGCTGCAAGCCTGGGCCTGTTTCCTGGCCCACTCAAAGTTTACCACCCCCAGGGACGGAGCAGGGCCCTGGGCCAGCTGACGAGGCCCCATCTCTCGCACTGTCTTTGGAAGATGACAGGCTCTGCTGAAGCAAAAGGAACCTTTTTCAGGCTGAAGTCCATTTTCAGGCTGAATTGCTTTACTTCTCCTCCTTCCGTCTTTTCCTTCTCCTCAGCCTGGTTGCCTTGTCTTCTCAAAAGAATCCCATTCAGTTTCTGAGGTTTCTATGACCAAAAAGAAGGGTCATTTCCAACAGCTTGAGCTCACACCGAGCTCTGTCTCTCCCCCTGCCCGGTTCCCCACTCACCCTTCCAGTCCCCTCCTCCTCCCTGCCCACCCCCTCCCCCACCACCAGAGTGAAAAGAGAAGGCCCTCAAGGTACACAGAATATGCAGTGCATGGACGCCTAGTGGACCAGTTGCCTACTTCTTCGTAGGTGGGTACATCCAAATGAGGAAAGAGAAAGGGTCCCCACTACACACACTTGGATCTCCATGCATTCACAGGAAGGACCCCCCACTTTAAGCACGACTCAGCAGTGATGAACAGCATGAATTCAGGAACCATACAGCCTGGCTTCAGCTCTGGGTTCCGCCCAGTCCTGAAGAGCCAACCTCAAGCCAGGGACTTAACCTCTAGGTACCTCAATGGCCTCATCTATAAAATGGGGGCGGTCGTGCCGGTTACCATAAAGCACCCCCCGGAAACTCCTCAGCATGCTGCCTGGCACAGAGAGAAGACTCTAGAGCCTGTCTTCTCACTTCTCTCCACAGAGTTACACCCACCCCTTCCGGCTGGCCCTCTCCTCACACATCCCCAGGCCTGTCTTTCAGATGTGTCTGTCATCGTGTATTTGCAAACATGTCCCTTTGGTTTCAAATTAAAATGCTTCCGAATTAAAAACAAAACACACGCGCGGGGTTGGTGTGGGGGGGAGGGTGGGTGAGGAGGAGAGGCTGACAGGCATGTTAGTAAACAGCGAAATATTTTTGAGGGCTGGATTCAGATAGCTCAGATGCTCAAGGGTCCAAATTGACAGACTTTTGGTATGAGGAGACACAGGGATATCAGCAGAGGAGCGTTTTTCTGGGGATTAGAAAACCAGGACAGGCCCCCCTTCCTGGATGACCAGGCCCGTTCACCTTCCATTTCCTCCCACCACAACCTGATCCTGATTGTTCCCATAATTCATTAACCATTCTCCCAGTTAAATATTAAATTATTCATACCCATAGTGTGGAGTGAGCCAAATGAAAACGTCCCTGCTAGGGATGTGGCTCTTCAGCGAGCTCTTGGAGAAAAGGGGAGGAAGGGGGCAAACGGACGCCCGCACCGCCCGGCGGACGTGAGCAGAGGTCAGAAGGTGAGTCAGTGCGGGGTCCCTGGACAGTCACAGCTCAGCAGCACAGGGCTCTTCCCGGAGCCACGGGGCTCGCCCATCTCCAGAAGCCGTGGGCCGGGCCCAAGACGAGGGGTGAAGACTGCTTTCGTCCTGTCCGTGGAGAGCCAGGGAAATAGGATTGCTCACAGCTCCAGAGAGCAAAGCCTGAGGAGGGTACGTGCTGAAGGCAGAGATTTCGCCCTCCTTCTATTTGGAGGTTCTCAGGACTGGGCTTGTCTCAGGTGTCCTTGGTCAAAGGCAGTTCCCAGAATGCAGCCAAGGTCCGGACCGACTCTAGAGGAAAGCACCTCAGCTCTTGGGCTCAGGGCCCCCATCCTTTGAAGAGAGGTCTTTGCCATCCGCCGCCTCAGCGCCCGCCTCCAGATTGGGCTCTTCTCCCTCGGGCTGTTCTCCGGGCTTCTGGGACTCCCCCACGACCTTGGTGCTCTTGCTTATGTGGCATCCCATGTCAGAGAACAGAGGGTCCGGGGCTCTGGGCTGTTCGGAGGAGGGTGTGTGCTGCAGCCGGTGCCGCATGCCAGACTTAAATAACCCCTCCTCAGAGCACTGTTGCAAGAGAACTGGTTGGGTTTCCATGGTCACAGGGCGAGGCCAAGTCTAATCTGCATAATAAACCCCAGACCCCCATCTGGGAGGTGGGCAGGGCCCAGAAGGCTGTCCCTCTTGACAACCCAGCTGGTTCAGAGCACCAGGTCCCATTCATCTCCTCTGACCTTCCTTTAACCTTTAACTTCTTTACAGATTACAACCCCCCACCTAGCTACCTGTAAACAGCAGCCTGTCTCTCCACACACAAAGAAAACCCTGTCACTACGCAACAGAGCTGTGACCTCCTTCCCTGTCCCAGGGTCACATTCAGTCCCAGGAGTCACAGGCCCCCCGCTTGGAGACCATCCCCTACCTTAGAATGCCAACTCCACCCAGAGTTGAAGAATAGGGAGGCCTAAGACCGTGGGCTCCAGGGGTTACCCAAACATGCTATGAAAAGAACTAGCACATATAGTGTGCTCTCCTGTGCCAAGCAAAGCTTACGTTTATTATCTTGGTTAGTCCCCACAACAAGCCGACGAGGCAGGTTATATTACTTAAACATTGTTTAAGGGATGGAGCCACGAAGACACAGAGATAGCAAGTAACTTATTTAAGGCAGTTACTAACAGCCCGAGCTGGGATTCGAACCCATGTCATCTCGCTTCCAGTCCCTCCATCACTGTGCTAATCATATCTATTTGAAAGACCCCATTAGGCCATCTTCACACACCATCCTAGAGAGGTTATCTGTTTGGTAAACCTGTCATTGCTCTTTTTTTTTTTTTTTGGTAAGATTTTATGTATTTATTTGAGAGAGAATGAGCATGAGAGGAGGGAGGGTCAGAAGGAGAAGCAGACTCCCGGCTGAGCAGGGAGCCTGATGCGGTGCTCAATCCTAGGACTCGATCCTGGGACCCCAGGATCATGACCCGAGCTGAAGGCAGATGCTTAACCAACTAAACGACCCAGGAGCCCCTGTCATTGCTCTTTTAATCTGGGCCACACAGGTAAAGGTTTTTGAAGTTGTGAGTGAATGATTTCAGATGTAAATGCTTCCTGAGCGAAGCCCACAGAGTCCCGAACTGAAGTTAGCCACGCCGGTGCTCTGTATTACTCCTGGTCTATTTTCTGATCACCTTGCTTTCCTTTTCCTAAATCTAAAAGGAGCCTGACTAGGGGCGCCTGGGTGGCTCAGTCACTTAAGCGTCTGACTCTTGATTTCAGCTCAGGTCATGATCTCAGGGTCGAGAGATCGAGCCCCGTGTCGGGCTCCACGCTCAGCGGGGAGCCTGCTTGAGCTTCTCTCTTTCCCTCTCTCCCCGCTCCTCTCCCCACTCACACATGTGCTTGCTCTCCTCTCTCTCTCAAATAAATAAATATAAAATAAAATAAAAGGAGCCTGATAGTCCTGACCCAGACCCCAGGAAGCTGCAAAGAGGATCAAGCAGGTCTGTGAAGTGGCCTTTCAGAGAAGTACAAAATTTATTCTTTCCCAAGCATGAGCAGAGCTGTCAAAAGGGACGTCCATCCCGGCGTGCTTATAGGAGGGCAGATGCATGCCAGGCTCAGACAAGTCGAAGTCTTTTTGTTGACTCCTTATGATCAAACTGTCCTATGGGGGAGTCTTATTAATTCCACTTCGGAGTTGAAATCATTGAGGCCAAAGAGGTTAGGTCAGTTGCCTGAGGTCATGCACTCACTTAGCAAGAGCTCTGATTGTTCCTTCCAAATCCTATGACCTCCCCATTCCCTGCTGCCTCCCACCCTTTGCTCCCTAGTGCCTCTGGTTAATACCATTCATCCTCCTGGACCTAGGCATTCAGTGATCTGCTTAAGTGTAGTAAAACTCCCCATAAATCACCTTCCTTTGAATGAGATTCTTGCCAAGTGGGCTGGCAAAGAGACAATTAGAAGACATTATGGTGTTGTTGATTTATCTCTCCATATAAAAGCCAAAGTACAAAAGTACTTTGGGGGAGTCAGGGTGGAAGAAGGATCTTCCATTTGCCTTCCAATTAAGAGGCCCTAATTAAGGCAAATCCTCGTTTGGATACTGGGATCCTAGGGCAACAATCCTCTTGTGAAGCCTCCAAATTAATCATGCTTAACCCAGCTCAGCACAAGAGACAGTCCACGGGAGGGCCCAGAAGCCAGGTGTAACCCTTAGGTTGTGCTTGGGTTAGGTTAAAGGCGTGGTCCATAGGAGAAGAGGGAGGCCTTTTGCTAAATGAACCAGTGAGAAGCCTTGCCCTGCCTGTGACCTCCTACACCCAGGACAGGCTACATAATTTGTGGAGGTCCAATGCAAAATTAAAATGTGGATCCCATGTTCAAAAATTAAGAATTTCAAGATGGCAGAATGCCTGGGTGGCTCAGTTGGTCAAGCGTCTGTCTTCAGCTCAGGTCATGAGATCTTGGTTTTGAACTCAGGGTCATGGAATCGAGCCCCACACTGAGTCCCTTGCTCAGCACGGAGCCTGCTTCTCCCTCTGTCTTCTCTGCCTTCTGCTCCCCCTGCTTGTGCTCTCACTCTCTTTCTAACAAATAAAAATAAAATCATAAAAAAAAAAAAAGAATTTCAAGATGGTGACAACAGAACTTTAAACGATGCATGGGGCTCCTGAGGCCAGCCCTGCACACACCCACCTTCTTCCTGAACATTCTCAGACATGGGTTCACCTCTAGTGAGGAATATAATGTACCAGATCAGTAGCTGGCTCTGTCTAGGGGACATTGCCCTTGGGATAGAAGGAGGCCAGAAGAAAGACAAGAGAAGAGAAATGGGGTATGGATAATCCCAAAGATGGACAGGACCTCCGAAGGGTACGTCCAAGATATTTTCAGCTTCAAACTGCTTCCTCGGCTATTACTACCTACAAAACATAGCACATAAAAAAATTTCAACATAAATGAAAACTCCCAACAGTACCCTATGTCGACAAGGTTGCAGAGCGACTGGAACTCTCTTATGAGGCTGGGGAAGGCAAGACGGTCCAGGCACGAGGGGAATCCATTCAGCCACTTCTTACAAAATTAAACGTACACTTACCATAGAATATTTAGTTGTATTAATCTGCTCGAGCTGCCATAATAAAAGACCACAAACGGGGTAGCTTAAGCAATAGACATTGTCTCACAGTTCTGGAGGCTCTAAGTCCATGATCAAAGTGCTGGCAAATTTGGCTTCTGGTGAGAGTCTCTTCCTGGTTTTCAGAGGACCCTCTCTTACTGCATCCTGTGTGCAGCCTCTCTTCTGTGATCACAAAAAGAGAATGCCCTGGTGTCCCTTTCTCTTCTTATAAGGACACCTATTCATTAAGTTTTATGACCTCATTTCACCTTTATTACGTCCATTAAAGCACTATCTCCAAAGCAGTCACTGTGGAGATTGGGGCGTCAATACGTGAATTGAGGGTGGGGAACACACATTCAGTCTATAACAGTATCCAAGGGAAATGAGGACCCATGTTCACACAAAAACCTGTACATGGATATTGAGAACAGTTCTGTTAATAAGTGAAAACTGGAAACAACCCAAATGTGAATGGATAATAAACTGGAGCATTTGTACAATGGAATACTACTCAGTCATAAACAGGAATAAGCTATTCCTGCATGTTATAGTTTAAATTAATTTCAAAGACATTATGTGCAGTGAAAGAAGCCAGTCTCAAAAGGTTACCTACTGTTTGATTTTCTTTATATGATGTTCTCAAAAGGACAAAAATGTAGGGATGGAAAACAGCAGTGGTGTCACTACAAAGTGATAGTTTGGGGGAGTTTTGAGGGTGGTAGAACTGTTCTGTATTCACTTTCTCTCTCTCTCTCTCTTTTTGTTTAAGTAGTTTCCATGCCTCGCATGGATGGAGCCTGACATAGGGCTTGAACTCACGACCTGAGTTCAAGATCAAGATCTCATGACTGAGATCAAGACCTGAGCTGAGATCAAGAGTCAGACGCCCAACTGACTGAGCCACCCAGGCACCCTGGAACTGTTCTGTATTCTAATTGTGGCGGGAGTTACCCAAATCTGTACATGGGTTAAACTTCATGGGTTCATACACCAACCTTTCAAGAAGTCAAATTTACTGTACACTAAGTGAGGAAGATTTAAAAAAAAAATTTTTTTAAAGACCATTCAAACAAAAAAATAAATAAAAACTGTTTGCCAGGAACCTAGAGGCTTATTTGCCATCTGGCCCTAGTTCTCAAGATCATTTAAATCCTTTTTCTGCTGCTTCTCACTCACTCACTCACTCCCTCCCTCAAGCAAACAAACAAATACACCTTCCCCCTAATTTAGCTCAACAGCTGTTTGCTGAGCTATACGCTACAAAGTTCAGTTTTTAGAACCTTAGTGAATGGCACTTAAAAGAGCCTGAAGATGGAGGCAGAGAAGGCTGAATGCAGAGCATCACCTTACGGCTATGAGTATAGGCCAGGAGAGTGGCCAGCCCAGGGCACCTGACAGAAGGGGAGCTGGGGACATAAGAACCCCAAGCCATTCTCCTCCCTCCCTCTGGTCTCTCCCAGGGCTCTCACTGGCTGAACGCAATTTGAACCCAGGGGGCATAAAAGCCTTTGGTCCTGCCCATCTAGGTCAGCCTCCCAGAACTAAGAGCAGGGTAGAGAATGACAGAGTGGATATGGAAAGGCAAACAGACACTCTAGGGGCCCCTGGGTGGCTCAGTGGGTTAAGCCTCTGCCTTCGGCTCAGGTCATGATCTCAGGGTCCTGGGATCGAGCCCCTCGGGCTCTCTGCTCGGCAGGGAGCCTGCTTCCTCCTCCCTCTGCCTGCCTCTCTGCCTACTTGTAATCTCTCTCTGTGTGTCAAGTAAATAAATCTTAAAAAAAAAAAAAAAGACACTCTAACATAACCCACATGGACGTTGCTCTCTAGGGGCACTGAATCTTTTAGGGGAGGCAGTATCTTTGCAGGGAACTAAACTATGAGGTAAGCACTTTAATAGAGGGAAAAGTTTTCACTGGAAAGAGAGACTAGGGAAGGGCTTCCTTGACCTAGCCCTAGAAGGATGAACAGAATATTAGCCAGCAGAAGAGGGAAAGAACATTATGGCCAAGATGAAGAAACGTAAATCCCTCCCGAGAAGTTCAGTAACTCACATTCACTTGTGGAAAGCCAGCTGGTGGTCATGGTTAGAAGCACCAGTTTCAGCATGAAAGGAACCTGGAATTGAGTACTAACTCTATAGTGTACATGCTGTGTGGCTTTCAGCTAGTTGCTTACCATCTCTGACTCGTAGTTTCCTGGACTTTGGGAAATCAATGAGATAGCATAAATATTTTCAGCCATTGTACCTCATAACATCTGGCAGGGTTTGCAGGACAATTCATAACCAGAAAGTGACCAGACTTACTCCTGCCTATCATAGACACACTCCCAATGTCAAATTGCCATTCAGTCCACGGGGCCAGCCTGCCAAGACCAAGTATCCTTGGTCTCTTTAGCATTCCTGCCTCCTGCCTTCTCTACCCCTCCTTTGGCAGGGTCTTCATGCCACCCTGCCCATGCTCCTGCTCCCCCATGTGTGGGTCCTTCCCTTTCGGACTCTCACTCTCTTTAATCACTCTGGAACATCACTCTGGAAGATACATATGCCCGTTCCTACTAAAAATAGATTGGAGCTCATAGTGTAACTATGACATTATTTTTAAAAAAAACAAAATTCTCTCTTTGAAGGAAAGCATGGACAGAACAGGAGGACAAGAGGGATGAAAATGAGAATCCTTTGTCCCTCCTGTCCCATATCTAAAACACAGTGTCCATAGTAGGTGCTTAACGGATGGTAGCAAAGTACTCGAAGGTAAATATTCTGCAGTGGGGCAACCCAAACTGAAATCCCAGCCACACCATTGGCTCTCTTCCACCAAGGGCAAATTACATCACGAGTATCAGTTTCTTCATCTGTAAAATGGGAAACCTAATAGTGCCTACTTCACAGGATTATTGTGAGGTTTCAAATCAATAGTCAATCTGAAATTCTTAGTACCTAAGCCATCATCAATAATAATACTTATTATTATGGAGACTACTTCCAACTGTCAAACACTGTGCTGTCCCTCACGGAGACCCCCGAAGGAGAACCCACCGAGAAAATGGACCTGTTGATAACTGCAGTTTCTGAAACACTGTGATTAGTGGAATGAAAAAACAAAACAAAACAAAAAAAACCAGTAGGAGAACTCAGAGGGAAAGTCCTTAGGAAAACCTTTAACCTCATCAGGCGATACCTGACGTCAGAATCCCAGAGGTAGTGATCTAGGACTTTGCCCAGGCATGCTCTGGGGCACAGTGGGGGGAGGGGGAGGGAGCTCTTACAAGGACTGGGGCAAGAAGAATCTGGAAATGACTCAGAGACACCTTAAAGTGAAAGAATGGGAAATGTCTCTGTCAGCACTTCTCTGAGCCATTCACCTTCACCAGAACACCAGCCTGTCACGTGTAAACTGGGGTCCAGCCCTATCAGTCTCACACACACACACACACACACACACACACACACACCGCTCCTTACCCTTCCAGGCAGTACCCACAGGTAATACGTCCTCCTTCTCTTCCTCTGCCCTTGAAGGTCACTTGGACCACATTCTACCAGTACAGAGAGGCCAAAGATAAAGAAGGCCCTCACACAGATCGGGGCAGGGAGGGTTGGCATAGTCCTCGCTTTCACAAAGTGTCTCTAATCTTTCCACTGGTGATGTTATCCCCAAATGTCACGGCGCAGAGAAAGAGCCAGGATAAGAAGACATTTCCCATACAGCCTTGCAACACTCGTATCCATCACCAGGCCACTCTGCCTTGGGTGTCCCAGACGCTGATTTTTTGGGTAAATCCTGTACTTATCCTGTAAATGGAGGCACTCCATTCCATCGCCCTGCGTTTTTGTGTGTGTTGAAAATGTTAATTTGTTACATTAAATGTGAATTCAATGAGGACAGAGATTTGGGGGTGTTTTGTCCTTTTTGTATTCCTCCTTCGTAGAAGTTTCTGGCTTGTAGTAGGTGCTCAGTTAACATTTGCTAAGAGAAGAAATGAAATCTAAACACTTTAAATAGTCCACCTCTTTTTAACACTGTTTTGGAATGTTTTCATTAAAAAAATAATAAATACCGGAAGCCTCATGAAAGGGAGGTGGCTTAGGGTCCCCACTGCTCTCAAAAAGCCTGATAGTGGGTAGTGGGACTCCCTTGGACATTGCTTAATTATCAGCTAACAGGTTCTCAGCCTAGGGCAGTTCCACTCCCCACTCCCCCTCCCCCAAGCCTCCCCACCCCCGCCAGGGACTAGGCGGTGGCTACTGGGATTTAGTGTCAGGGAGTCAGGGGAGGTTAGATATCCTGCGAAAGCCCCAGGAAAGCCCCAACCAAAAAAAAAAAAAAAAAA
>LNAC01000036.1:7029724-7073610 GCA_002007465.1 Ailurus styani | reverse complement strand
GACCCTGGGATCATGACCTGAGCCGAAGGCAGCGGCTTTAACCCACTGAGCCACCCAGGCGCCCCGGACGTGCATAATTTAATCACTCCTCACCACAGTTGCATGGGCTCAGTCCTACTTGACGTAGGCACTATTATTAGCTGAGAAAACAGGCATAGGGAAGTTGAGTAGCTTTGCCCAAAGTCACATAGCTGGTAAGTGACAGAACTGGAAAGTAAACCTGCTTTCCAAATTTTGTCCTTCACTTTTTTTTTTTTAAAGATTTTTATTTATTTATTTGACACAGAGAGATCACAAGTAGGCAGAGAGGCAGGCAGAGGGAGAGGAGGAAGCAGGCTCCCCGCTGAGCAGGGAACCCGATGTGGGACTGGATCCCAGGACCCTGGGATCATGACCTGAACCGAAGGCAGAGGCTTTATTTTTTTATTTTTTTTTTAAAGATTTTTTTAATTTATTCATTTGACACAGAGAGAGAGATCACAAGTAGGCAGAGAGGCAGGCAGAGAGAGGAGGAAGCAGGCTCCCCGCTGAGCAGGGAGCCCGATGCGGGCCTCGATCCCAGGACCCTGAGATCATGACCTGAGCCCGAAGGCAGCGGCTTTAACCCACTGAGCCACCCAGGCGCCCCTCCACTTTTTTTTTTTTTAAGATTTTATTTATTTGGGAGGAAGCAAGTGTACTTGAGCACGAGCTGGGGGGAGGGGCAGAGGGAGAGGGAGAAGCAGGCTCCCCACTGAGCAGGGAAACCCAAAGATGCGGGGCTCTATCCCAGGACCCCCAAGACCCCGGGATCCCAACCTGAGCCATAAAGCAGACACTTAACCAACCGACTGAGTCACCCAGGCTGCCCACAGTTTGTGTTCTTAATGGCAGGATGACACTGCTTCTCACAAATGTGACAGAAGAAAAAAGAAAAAACAAGTGAAGATATCATTTGGCTTACTGATGGGAGAGGAAGCCTGCCGTAAGAGGTTCCTCTTTCTCACCCAGCTGAAATCTGTCTCCCTGAGTTGGCCACCCCTTGGTTGTCATACTTTCTTCTGGAGCCTCAGGGAACAAATCTGTCCCGTTTTCATCCCTACAGGCCTTCAGATGTTGGATGACAGGGCACCTGCTGCCCTCGCAGATCTTCCCTGTTCTAGATTAAACATTGCCAATTCCTTCTGCCTGGACTCTCTCGTGTGTTCTCGGCATCTTCCCCCAAACAAAGGGCCCCTTTCTTCCTTCTTCTTGTGTATCCCACAGAACTTAAGAAGTTGTTTTTGTTGCTGTACTTTTTTTTTTTTTTTCCGGGCCCCTACAGCTCATTCTGGGCTCAGGGTAGATGGCTATGGTTGGGGTGATGGATGAGGCAAAGAGCACCTAGATAGTTAAGTCCAGAGGGAGACTGTCACTCAGAGAAGGCCCTCCACAGCCAGCATCACGGGGTGGGGGGATCAGGACTGGTCAGGCTCATTCTTTGCAGGCCGGAGTTGGAGCTAATCAGGCTGAAAGGGACAGACTAACCAAATTCACAGGAGCCTGGTAGGGAAGCCAGACCACAAATATATTAAATCACAATGGGCCAAGCACTGCGAGGCAGCCTGAAAACTTTATGTCCGCCTGTCAGCACATTCTTTCATCGGTAGGGAAGCCCGCATGGGAAGCCAAATTCTAGTGAGAAGGCTGGTATCCACAGGCCCAAGACGAGGTAAGCAAGACGAATGAATTTTTTTTTTTTTAAAGATTTTNTTTATTTATTTGACAGAGAGAGAGAGAGATCACAAGGAGGCAGAGAGGCAGGCAGAGAGAGAGGAGGAAGCAGGCTCCCTGCTGAGCAGAGAGCCCGATGCGGGCCTTGATCCCAGGACCCTGAGATCATGACCTGAGCCGAAGGCAGCGGCTTTAACCCACTGAGCCACCCAGGCGCCCAAGACGAATGAATTTAATAGCCAGGACAGCCTAAGGTACTTGCATCCTCCAAGGGATTCAAAGGTCCGTGGCGGCTGCCCTGCTGACCATAGTCCCCTCATCCCTGTGCTCATGGTGAACGGGACTAAAATCACTGACCAGGGCGCCTGGGTGGCTCAGTGGGTTAAAGCCGCTGCCTTCGGCTCAGGTCATGATCTCAGGGTCCTGGGATCGAGGCCCGCATCGGGCTCTCTGCTCAGCAGGGAGCCTGCTTCCTCCTCTCTCCTCTCTCTCTGCCTGCCTCTCTGCCTACTTGTAATCTCTCTCTCTGTGTCAAATGAATTAAAAATAAATAAATAAATAAATAAATAAAATAAAATAAAATAAAATCACTGACCAAATCTTTGCCTTCCTACTACTCCCTGGACCAACGTTAAGATCCTTATCAAGAAGGTGCCTGGGTAGCTCAGTCATTAAGCGTCTGCCTTCGGCTGGGATCATGATCCCAGGGTCCTGGGATCGAGTCCTGCATCGGGCTCCTTCCTCAGCAGGGAGCCTGCTTCTCCCTCTACCTTCCCCCCCTGCTTGTAATCTCTCTCACTCTCTCTCTCAAATAAATAAAATATTTTAAAAAAAAATCCTTATCAAGAGGGGATTCCAGGAGGCTCTGGCCCACTGAGCTGTCTGTAATGCCCAAGAGTTTCCAGAAATCCCACTGCTCTGGACAATGGGAGGTAAGATAAAGACTTCTCTTTTGTATCATTTTTGCTGAGTTCCTCACGCTTCACCATCTCTGTCCACCTCATGTTCCTTCAGCTTATGTTAATACAATTGGCCTTTTTTTTTTCTTTCTCATTGTGAAGTCTTGATTTGATTTCCAGGCCTTGCTCTTCCTGCTTTGTCCACAGGCGCATCCTGTCCTGTCTTAAGAACTTCTGCAGAGGGCGCCTGGGTGGCTCAGTGGGTTAAAGCCGCTGCCTTCGGCTCAGGTCATGATCTCAGGGTCCTGGGATCGAGGCCCGCATCGGGCTCTCTGCTCAGCAGGGAGCCTGCTTCCTCCTCTCTCCTCTCTCTCTGCCTGCCTCTCTGCCTACTTGTAATCTCTCTCTCTGTATCAAATGAATAAATAAAATCTTTAAAAAAAAAAAAAGAAAAGAAAAGAAAAGAAAGGTTTTAAAAAAAAAAAAAAAAAAGAACTTCTGCAGATCAGTAATTACAGATGCTGTGTGTGGATTCCGCTGAGATAGACTCCCCACATTTGGGGGTGACTTGCTGTGTACCTTCCAGGAATAACTTCTTGCAGAGAAGAAGCTGTTTTCTGGGATGCTGAGCTCTGCTCTAGAATTGGCAGGATCACTGTGTTACACTGTCAGTACTGTTAACACTCTTCCGTGCCTCAGGCTAGACGGGTCCTGGAGAGGCAGCCAGGGCACCAAACCCAAGAGATCATTGAGTTTGCTGTTACGAGCACTGATTATGCTCCTCTGAGTGTTGGCAGATGTATTATTTTAGAGCAAACTTGACTTTTTGCCAGCTTTTAGAATTGTACATTTTGGGACGCCTGGGTGGCTCAGTCTGTTAAGCCTCTGCCTTTGGCTTAGGTCATGGTCCCGGGGTCCTGGGATTGAGTCCCACATCAGGCTCCCTGCTCAGCAGGCAGTCTGCTTCTCCCTCTCCCTCTGCCCGCTGCTCCCTCTGCTTGTGTTCTCTCACTCACACGCTCTCTCTCTTTGACAAATAAATAAAATCTTAAAAAAATATATGTATGTTTTGTCCAAGGCCTCTCCTCCCACGTGTCTGAAGAACCTTGACTTCCATAAAAGGGAGACAAAATGCATATGGAAAATCCGTGGCACCTGGGGCCCCTGCAAGAGGCCTTCTTGAGATCCTCCAGAGGAAAAGCAGGCCCTGCCCTCAGGGGCTGCCAGGCTGCCTAGTCTGAGAGCAGAGATCCAGTTCTCATGCTGGGAAGGCTGCCAGTCTGATGGGGGAGGCACCATCCCTAGCCTCAGGGAGTCTGATGGGGGAGAGGCCCGCAGTAGCCTTGGTGTGAATGATTTCCTCACCCCTGAAGATATCCCTGACCTGCAGCTTCTCTTAAGTTGGTCAACAGGCAGGGAAGGGGGCCCTCTTCATTCACAACTGTGATGCATTTGTGCAGAGGCACAATGGGGGGACCACGGCTTCTGAGGGTCAGCCTGGGGATTTTTTTTTTTTTTTTTTTTTTTTTTTTTTTTTTTGGGNTTGAGAGAGAGCACAGGAGCCGGAAGGAGAGGGAGAAGCAGGCTCCCCGCTGAGCAGGGAGCCCCATCTGGGGCTCGATCCCAGGACTCTGGGATCATGACCCGAGCCGAAGGTAGACGCTTAACCAACTGAGCCACCCAGGCACCCCCATTTTTTAACAGACTTTTTTAGACCAATTTAGATGTACAGAAAAATCGAGATGATATTCCAGAGAGTTCCCATATACCCCACGCCCAGTTTCCCCTATTATTGAGATGAATATACTATGGTAGGTTTGTTACACTCAGTGAACCAATATTAATACATTCTTAATAACCAAAGTCCATAGTTTATTCAGATTTTTTTAGTGTTTACTTCCTGTCTTTCTCGATGCCAAGACCTCCGCCACGATCTGGTATCACGTTTCATTGTCATGTCATCTTAGGTATCTGCTGCCTGTGACGGTGGAACAGATTTTCCTTGTTGAGCTTCCTTGATTTTCCTTGATTGATTTTCCTTGATCAGCTTCCCAGTTTTGAGGCATACTGATCAGGTGTGTTGTAGAATACCCTCCGGTGGAATCTGTCTGGTATTTTTCTCAGTTAACCCAGGAGTTAATGGGTTTTAGAGAGTAAGGCCACAAGAGGTAAAGTGCCATTTTCGTCACATCATGGCAGGTGCCCCTGATGTCACCACAACCTACCGGTTTTGACCCAGAGCTCGATCGCCTGACTGAGGTAGCATTTGTCAGGGGTCTCCACAGTCATGTTACTGTCCCCCCTGTTCCATTCTGTTCCATCCCGTTCCCTTGGAAAGCAGTCATTACATGCAGCGTACTCTGGAGGGACTGAGGAATTCCATTCTCCCTTCTTTGGACAGTGTATCTGCAGCTTTTATTTGGAACTCTTCTGCACGGGTGATTTGGTTGTTTTCTCCCATTTATTTCTCTTTTTTTGTTTGTTTGTTTTTTGTTTTAATAATAGTGTGGACTCACGGGTTTTACTTTATACTCCAGGTTATAATTCAATACTGCCTAGTCTTGTTGCTCAGATTATTCCGTCTCTGGCCCCTGGGAATGGAATTTGTGGGGTGTTTTTTTTTAAAGATTGTATTTATTTATTGAGAGAGACAGAGAGGCAGCACACAAGTCGGGGAGAGGGGCAGAGGCAGAGGGAGAAGCAGACTCTCCACGGAGCAGGGAGCCCGATGCCCCCAGGGATCTTGACCTGAGGCAAAGGCAGACGCTTAACCGACTGAGCCACCTGGGCACCCTTGGAATTGATGTTTTGAAACCAGCTCCTGCGGCATTTCTTGTACGTATGAGAGTTTGAATTCCACATAGGTCTCAGTTCCTGGCCCAGCCCCACCACTTACTGGCCCTGGGCGTGCTCTTGGCAAGGCCCTGAGGACTGGAGCTAATGCTGTTACCTACCGTGTGAGGTTATTGAGTAAGATGTACCTTGTAAGTCCTCTGTACATAGACATCATTGTCCCCGTTAGTTTGGCATTCACATTCCTTCTGGATCTGCCCCAGGAGGTTACACACCAAGGCCAAATATGCCTTACCAATACTTACCTCCCAAGACCACAGGCTTGTGTCACCCAGATTCCGGTACCACGTCCCCTTCTCCCCCGTGACCTCCTCTTCCTGGTGAACCAGCATTGCCTCCCACCTTCTGTTTCTCAGTCACGCCACACACCAGCCAGCCAGACGACTCATCTCAAGTGCCCTCTGCCAGTTCACACAGACACACATCTTCATTCCTTCCAAGCCCCCTGAAACACCACTTCCTCTGTGACACCACCAGACAGCCAGGCAAGAAGGCCCCTGTCTTCCTGTCAGCTGCCCGAGGGCCCGCTGTACCCACTCTTGCCTCACAGCCCTCACCCTGTAGACCCTGCATCGGAGCAAGGGGACTGGCCTCCCTGAGCAGTGCTCATCTCCGTCCACCTTTCTGTCCCGCACGCACGCGGGGCTCCCCACGCCAGCCTGCGGGCTTACTTGCACCTCTGTAAGTTTTGACAAGACAAAGGGAGTTGGGGAAAGACATATTCTGGGTGCTGACTCGGCTTAACTGGACAGACAGCCTGTGAGGGCAGAACTTCTCAAAGGTCGAGAGGTCACGGTCGTGTGTGTGTGTGTGTGTGTGTGTGTGTGTGTGTGTGTGTGTGTGTATACACTCATCATATCATGCCAGAGAAGGGGGTTAATATATATATTAATTATGGGAATTGCGATATATTTATGGGAAATAGACATGACATAACGTTGGCCATTTTAACCATTTTAAAATGTATAGTTCAGTGACATCAAGTACATTTACATGGTCGTGTAACCAACCATGGCCACCATCCATCTCTACAACTTTTTCATCTTCCTGAACTCATGAAGCAATGAGTTTAACTGTTGGCTTAATTTTAATGTCCTCCCCGTTCCCTCCTTCCACCAGCCTCTGACACCCATTCTTCCACTTTCCATCTCTGTGATTTTGATGACTCTGGGTACCCTGTACCCATGGTGTCGTGCAGTATTTGTTCTTTTGTGACAGACTTGCTTCAGTTAGTATGATGTCTCCAAGGTTCATCCATGTTTGTAGCAGGTATCAGAATGTCCTTCTTTTTTAAGATGGATTAGTATTCTATTGCATGCATAGATGGCATCTGGTTTATATGTTCATCTGTCCATGGACACTTGGGTTGCTCCCACGTTTTGGCCATTGTGAATAATACTGCAGCGAGCATACAAATATCCCCGTTTTCAGTTCTTTTGGGCATATATCTAGAGCGAAATTGCTGGATCATAAGGTAATTCTATTATTTGGGGGGGGGGATTACCATAGCCTTTCCACAGTGTCTGTACCATTTTACATTCCCATCAGCAGTGCGCAAAGGTTTCTGTTTCTCCACATCCTTGTCAACATTTGGTATTTTCTGTTTCTTTTTTTTATAATAGGCATTCTAATAGGATCTCATTGTGCTTTTCATTTTTGTTTTCCTGATGACTAGTGAGTGATGTTGAGCATATTTTCATGTATTTATTGACCATTTGCATAGCTTCTTTTTTTAAGATTTTTTTTTTAAAGATTTTATTTGTTTATTTGACAGAGAGGAGAGAGAGAGAGCAGGGGGAGCAGCAGAGGGCGAGGGGCTCAATCCCAGGGCTCCGGGATCATGCACTGAGCCACCCAGGTGCCCCCATTTGTATGACTTCTTTGGAGAAATGTCTGTTAAGTTCTTTGCTCATTTTTAAATCAGGTTGAGGGGCGCCTGGGTGGCTCAGTGGGTTAAAGCCTCTGCCTTCAGCTCAGATCATGATCTCAGGGTCCTGAGATCGAGCCCCACATTGGGATCCCTGCTCAGCGGGGAGCCTGCTTCCTCCTCTCTTTCTGCCTGCCTCTCTGCTTACTTGTGATCTCTCTCTCTCTCTCTCTCTCTCTCTGTCAAATAAATAAATAAAATCTTTTTTAAAATAAATAAATAAATCAGGTTGAGTAGTGTTTTGTCTTGTTTTATTTTGGTTTTTTGCCATTGAGTTGTAAAAGTTCTCTATATATTCTGGATATTTATCCCTTATCAGTTGTATGATTTGTAAGTATTTTCTCCGATCCCATCTTTTCACTATGTTGATAGTGTCCTTTAATTTTGATAAAGTTCAGGTCATGTATTTTTTCTTTTGTTGTCTGTGCTTTTGGTGTCATCTCCAAGAAATCGTTGTCAAATCCAATGTCATGAGGCTTTTGTTCTATATTTTCTCATAGGAGTTTATAGTTTTAGATTTTATGTTTAAGTATTTGATCCATCTTAGGTAATTTTTGTATAGGTATAAAGTAGGTATCCGGTTTCATTCTTTTGCATGTGGATATCCAGTTCTCCCAACACCATTTGTGTTTGAAACTATCCTTTCCTCATTGAAGATTTTTGGCCCCCAATTGAAAATAATTCGACCATACACATGAGGGTTGATTTCTAGGCTCTCTAGTCTATTATGTTGGTCTAAATGTCTGCTTGTGTACCAGTAGCACAATGTTTTGATTACTTTATCTTTGCCGTAAGCTTTGAAATGAGAAAGTTTGTGTCTTCCTGCTTTGCTCTTCTTTTTCAACATTGTTTTTGGCTGTTTGGGGTTTCTTGAGATTCCCTGTGAATTTCAGTATGGATTTGTCTATTTCTGAAAAAAGCATCATTGGCATTTTGGTAGAAGTTGCATTGAATCTATAGATCACTTTGCGTAGTATTGACATCGTAATGTTAAGCTTCCCTCTCTATGAACCTGGGATGTTTTTCCATTTATTTGTATCTTCTTTCATTTCTTTTAGCAACATTTTGCAATTTTCTGTGTACAAGTCTTTCACCTCCTTGTTTATATTTATTCCTAAGTACTCTTCTTTGATGCTTGTTTCCACTTTTTGAGAGTCTCAGTATATTGAAAAATGAAGAAATACAAAACGAGATACCAGACTGGTGGTAACTTAAACTGTATGGTCCTGTCTGTGTTTCTCAGGGGCAACATATGTAGACAGTGATAGAATTATATAGTATCAAAGGCCTAATTTTGAGTCCCTTCATCAATGTGAGGTCCTCCTGTCTACTCACCCCCACCATGATGGGAGGAAAGTTGCTGGGCAGGTCCTCTTACTGGGGTAGGAGTGAGAATAGCATAATATTCCTCCAGGTAGGCCCTGCTGAGGGATCCAGCAAAGGCCTGAAGTCACCATAAGCCAAATCAAAGTATCTGCCCAGCATGTGATGCTCAAAACATTTAGATCCCTTCAAAGCTTCAGGCTAGAAGACCTCCAAGCCCCTAGGTCATGCAGGCTTTCTACCTGGAACAGAAACAGAACAATCAGCTTGCCCACCCCCACAGTCTTAACTAACCCCTCGGGGATTTTGTTGGCTGCGTTTCTGGCCCACATCAGTTTCAGTTTGAGGAGTTGTGTGAGGACAAAAGGTGAGGGAGCACAGAGTTTGAGGGCCAGTCCCTGCTCAGGCATTTCCTCACCCCCGGAAGTCTTTGAAAGAGCAGGCCTCATCTCTTTTGTCATTCAACTGTCTTCAGGCTTTCTTGACCTCAGAGTCTCCTGGTGAAACTCTGTTCTTTCTCAGGCAGTGATTTATTTTGCTTCTTGGTTGTTTTGGGCCTGTGGGGATGCACATGCAACACACACCCCCACCCCCACCTCTGTCACTCCACAAGCCTGCAGAGCTCCTAGGCTTCAGGATCTGGAGACACGGTCCCTGTCTCCTCTCTCTCCTCTCTTCCTCCTCCCTGCTAAATCCTGTTGTTGTCTTATCCCCAGCCGGAAGCCCCTCTGTCACAGGGCCAGGTTCCTGGCCACTTGTTCTACTCCAGCTGCTGCTCCTGCAGGCTCCAGCCAACTCCTATTTCCATAGCAACTGAAACTCATTTTTCCATCCCTGCAGTTCCACTTTGGAAAGGAAACCCATAAAAGTCTTAAAAGAAAAAAAAAATAGAGCTACATCTGGCATCATCAACTTGGACTATACAGAATTCCTAGCTCCCCCCAAATCCCTGGTCCCCTAAAGACCCTCCCTTACTTCCCGCCATCAGCCTCCACCCCTCTGACTTCCCAGGGCTCCTGACTCAAAAGCAAATCCAAGGAGAAGTCTGTGTGGGTCCTTTCTCTCTGTAAATTAATGCAAGATGACTTTGTGCCTTGGCAGCCCAAGAAGGGGAGGTCAGAGGCTATATTCCATTGCATCAGGTGATGCTAACCCGCATGACCAGGGATGCCTGTTTGTTTGCCCTCCCCTGGGCTGCAGGGGGTCAGAGAGTGCCTGAATATGTCATGTCATCTCTGAAGGTGACGTTCCTACTCACCGACTCTCAGGCAGCTTGTCTCTAGATTGTTCGAGCAAGATTTGATGCCTGTACTCCCAGTGGGGTGGTTTGGCTGGCATGACACATACAGGAGCCTAGGAGTATGATGTGAAATGGTCTCTCCCCTCTCCTACCCCCAAAAAGACTTCCCTTATTGACTGGCTCCATTTCTGATGCCTAAAATTCCACCATTGGCCATGCATGCCATTGGACTCACACTCTGTTTCCTATTAAAAATGTCAAGTGCATGTTAAGTCATGGTCAGCTTGGATACTCCCACGTCTAGTGCTCTATCTTGCCCATGGTCAGTGCTCAGTTAATGTTCATTGGGTTGAATTAGTGTTTTAGCATACAGTGGTTCAACAGACAACTTTCTAATCTGACACCCGGCCCCAAGCACTTCTGGAACTGAACTCCCGGAAGGGCACATTTCGGCAAGAAGGGAATTTTTTTTTTTTAATTGACCACTTTTCCCACACCCTACCCTCTACCACCGTCAATATGGATAACTGAGAGTCACATGCAAAGTGCGGGAATCAGTTTTGAGAGGAGCAGTGTGTTCTTACGGCTGCTCAGGAAACAACGTGTGCCGGGAAAATAAAGAGTGTCATTAAACACTTCCAAGGGGGAGACACTGTTTGTCTAAACACGGGCCTTCATCTCTAAAACATGCTCCCCCCTCCGCTCCTGCTGCCCACATGAGCTGGGGTTTTTGAGTCGCTGGCGATGTGTTTTCGAACACAGCGTGGGGGAAGAGCCCCCATGGGCTGTTCAGCTCCGGCTATGAAAAATACAAGCTGCGTTTGACTGAATGACAAAAAGAAATCTGTGGAGCCAGGAAGCGCAGTAAATACCGTGACTCTCTGCAAATGTGCACAGCCCAAACAGCTTTTTCCAGTCTGGAAAAATGAAGAGATTTGTCTGTGTGAAACCAGCCAACTCTCGGCCCCTCCTCCTTTCCACTGCTCCACCCCCACCTCCTGGCAAGGCCTCCCACCCTGCCCCAGACATTCAGTCATCCGCTTTGATCCTTTGTGACTTGCTTTGCCCCAGGAAATAACACTGCCCAGGCTCTGGGGAGATACCCCAGCCTCTCCCAGGCATCTCTGGGAGACGTCTGTCTGGTTGGGTGTTGCCGGTCATTTCTGACCTTGGCCAGATGCGTCTCACGACAGAACTGTCCAGAAGGTAGTGGGTCTGGTGTCTCCTCTTGCTGGGCTTTATCCTCCCTGTCCCAAGTTCCCCCACCCCCCTTTTCCTTTGAAAGAACCTTTATCCCATCCTACTTCCGTGAGCTGCTGTTTAGAGAGAACACTTGCAAAAGGTGAGGGTTTTTTTTTTTTTAAAGATTTTATTTATTTATTTCACAGAGGGAGAGAGATCACAAGGAGGCAGAGAGGCAGGCAGAGAGAGAGGGGGGAAGCAGGCTCCCCGCTGAGCAGGGAGCCCGATGCGGGCCTCGATCCCAGGACGCTGAGATCATGACCTGAGCTGAAAGCAGAGGCTTTAACCCACTGAGCCACCCAGGCGCCCAAAAGGTGAGGGTTTAAAAGCATTCTCTTTAGGCTAGTGCAGAGGGTGAAGGTGGAATGGGAAAATTTTCAGTGACTCAAAGACGACCCAGGACAACCACGAGTGGGCATGGCTTCTATAGGGGAGGGACTTCCAGAGAAAAATCTGGGCTGCACATAGCCTGGCAGATACATTGACACAGCAACTATGCTGTGTTCTTTGATGGTGTGTTTGCAGGTGGGGTGCAGGGAGGGGGTAGGGGCAGGGTAGGGATGCTGACAATGACTATGGGGCTATAACACCCGCCCTCCCGGAGGACTGCCCAGAGACCACATAGCCAACCTGCAGTTCAGTCTGTTGGAAAGGGCACTGGGGTGGGAATCAGAGCAAAGGGCTTGAACCCTGGCTTCTCTGATTAGGGAGTAGCTGTAATGCACCACTCTCTGCACAGTGCCTAGTACAGGCCTGCCACCAGCAGGTGCTCTGTTGATGTTTGTGGAGTCAGTGAGTGAATGGATGAGCCAGTAACCTTGGATACTTTCCATTGTGAGCCTCAGTTTCCTTCTCTCTAACAAATAATATCAAAAATCTGACACAACTGCCTAGCCCACCAGGTGAGAGAGACAGAGAGAGCGTGTGTGCGAAAGAGAACGAGAAAGCAAGAGTATGAACATGTTTTATCCTCTGTAAATTGGAATTTCGAAGTCAGTTTGGTCTCAGGTTCTGTGCTTCACCTTTAGTGTTTACGTCCTTTGTCAGCGGGAAGGGCTGTACTCCACAGTGTCCCCCGAACACTGACTTCTCCATCCTGTCATCTGAGTACCTTAAAGACAGGCGGGCATTTGGGGTGCTTTCAACAACGCAGTTTAAATCAGACAACAATGACTTTCAACATTCTCAGCCTTGACTTAGGACCACTGCCACATCAGTCCCATACTGGGTCCCAGAACTCCCCGGAAACCCTCCCTAGGAATGGCCTGGGCTCAGACAGCAGATTTTCATCAAGAACTGGGGGGGGGGGGGGGGGGGGGGGGGGNTGCTGGTTCCTCTGCCTGCAACACCTGCCTTCCCCTTCCCTGGTCCAGCACTTTCAGATCTCAGCTTAGACCTCCTTTCTTCCAGAATACACTCCCCGATTCCGCCCCTCTGTCCTTCAGGCTGAGCCTCCTCTGGCCTGCCCTGTCCGGTTCACCTCCCCTGCTCAGGTTCACCTCCTCTGCCCAGGTGCTCATCCACTGAGGTGCAGTAGCCCATTACCTGTCTGCCTTCCTCTTAAATGGTGGTCCCCCCCGAGGACGAGGACTGGGTCTTTCTTGTTCGGTGTTGTAACCTCAGTGCTGGACCCCCAGACCATGCTCTGTAGATGCACACTGAAGAAATGAATAGTCACAGAGTGCTGGGGGCGGGGAGGGAGCCCGAGACCAGAATCATGCAGGTTCTCCTAGGAGGGTACTCCCTGAAGCCTAGAAACACTTCTGCTACCAAAATGGCTTGCACACAAACTAAGCGTGTGAATCCGTCCACACCCAGAGGTGCGTGCACACACACTGTTTCCAGCAGTCACTTGTACAGAGAGCCCTCTCCCTTGCCCTGAAAGGTCTCTTTGCCGCCCCCTCCCACCCATCTTCCTCACTCCCTGTGCGTAGGGAATTGCATGAATCAAAGAATCTAAGTGGTAAGTGGCGGAGTAAAGGTAGCCAGGGAAAGAGATTCAATGATCATACCTTGGCCTATAATCTTTCCTCATCTCTCTTCTCTCTCTCTCTCTCTCTCTCGGCATCATAGATTGCATGCCACTGGAAGGCAAGTCTATTTATTTCTCTTATGTACAATTCAAGAAGACACCTAAACTTTAAAAAAAAAAAAAAAAAAAAAGCTTAGCACACGGTTTCTCCCAGCTCTTTGGAATCCTGCCAAATAAATGTATCTTTAGGCAAATAGCTTTCAACTCTGTGCCTCGGTTTCCCTCTTCTGTCTCCCACGGAGATGAGGAACAGAAGCTATCCTTCGAGCACAATATGTTTCTTTGGGGCGGGGGGGAGCCCTTAAGTATCCAGTGTCACCAGTCATGATTTTATCACGTGCGAGCAAAAGGAAGGTGTCGTTTGATTCTTTAATGGGCAGGTGAATTTTCAGTTGTTTGGAAAGTTGACTCAAATTTGGTCTTAGGGGGAAGCCACGGCCGGCCCTTCCCACAGAGAGCGTTAGGAACTGGCCGTGGAAAGGAGGAGAATTTCTGAAGCAGGTGGGAGGGTTGCTGGTCAGGACCCAGCTGGCCGCAGATGCAGCATGATAAAATGACAGGAGTCGGAAAGTGTTTCATGAGCCCTGGGAACAGCAAGCAGCCCTGCCTCCTCGGCGTGCCGGCCGCGTGGCTTCATCTGACCTCCTCTGGCCTCCTCCCCGCGCTGCCTGCCACGTGGCAGGTGTGGAGGACCCGCTTCCAGGTTGGGGCGGCCAGCGGGGCGTGTTCAGGTGAACTCGGACCGCTAGATGGGTTTTATTTGGCCGATACCATCAGCCTTTGTGCCATCTGTCACTTAAACCCATTCTCAAGTTGGGAGACTTCATGTCAAGTCCCGATCTCCACTTCCGTGGACAAATGGAAGATCCGGAGCTCATGTTCCTGAACAACTCTAACCAGGCAGAAGGGAGGAGCTGCAGCCCCTTCCAGAGAGGACTTGCTGGCTCCAGTCCCCACTGCCACTAGCATTGGTCCTTCCCGGCGAGCAGGGTCAGCCGCCTTTTATCGCCTCACCCTGCGGGACATCTGTGTTACCTGGCAGCCAAAGGTACTGGACGGTCCGTGACCTCTGCCTGGGTGAGGACCTTCTGTCCCCTAGGCCCCTGCTGATGCACAGACCCGGCCATCCTCCCTGGCCCGGGTTGGTGCTGATGTGTGCAGTTTCAGTGCTGAGGGTTGGGCTTTTTCTGCCTCTAAGGGGTAAGGAGCCATTATTGTGAGGAAGTGCAAGGCCACGGGCTAAGGAACAGGCCAGGACCCGTTCCTCCCTTCCCAGATAACACACTCCCACTTGGGCAGCAACCTTCTGGGAATCGTGCCCGCTCGTGACTTTTCCTTTTTTCTATTCTATTAGTGACTTTCAAAAAGGACAGTTCAGCCAGCTAAAGGGAGCAGATGGCACCGGATCAGGCCTCCTGCAGGCTGACTTTGGGGTGGGGGCGGGGGCGGGGGCCTCGGGGCTTTCCTGTGATTAGTTCTTGTACCTGGTAAGCTTTGATCTCTCAGGCTGTGGAGGTGGATTCTCCTATGGAAGGAATCAGGCCATGCTTAGCCTTGATCCCGAAATCGCTGTTCTCCTTGCCCTTCCTTTATAAACAAGGAAATTGGAACAGAGCTAAGAGAGGCTTTTTCATACACTTTAGGAAAGAATGAGCAATGGAAAAAGGAAATTGAGAGCTTTGGGGAGTTTATAGGAGAGAAGCATTTGAGTTTGAAATAGGAGCTGGGAATCCATATGTTGGGAGGAAAGAGAAGAAAAGAACAGCCACACGCACACAGAGCTTCAAGGGGAAGTGCGGAAATCGTTATGGGGAAGGGGGCAGGGAAGCCCACGTGGGTCTCCCTTTATCAGCCCCAGATGTTCAGGCAGTAGCCCTCAGGATGCCCATGAAAGGGTCCAGAGCCTGCGGTGCTAGGCTGAATGTTTTCTTAACTGCCGAGGAGCACGTGAATTCGGTGGCAGGGAGCTTTCCTCTGTGCACCCCACAACTCCCTGAGGCTCTGCGGGGTCTGTGCCACGCCAGTCAGACACAGACGGGGCTACCTCAAGATTTGGAGGTGGACAGCCCCGGTTCACCTCGCACCGATCCCTGCCTGTCCGCCCCCCTCAAGCAGGGCTGGCCCAACCTGCCTCCGTTCACCTGTGCCCCAGACTGACCTAGGTCGGGCTGGCAATTCCACCTGCATACATGACTTAGCCTCTCCAGCCTCAGTTTTACCATCTTGAAAGGGTGTGTGTGTGTGGGGGGGGAACCATCATTATCGAGGTGCATAACAAGATATGTGTAAAGGGTTCTGGGAAGAATAAACCCCAAAACATGTTTTTTCGGTTATTCATTTTACTTTTAAAAATCACTATGGAAAATTTCAAACATCTGGGCAAGAAGACAGAATAAAGCCTCATACACCCATAACTTAGCCTCCATAATGATAAGTTCATGGCCAATCTTAGTTCATCTCTATCATCCACTTTCCCCAGCCCCCTGTTATGCTGAAGCAAATATGGGAG
Source organism: Ailurus styani (assembly GCA_002007465.1). Taxonomy (NCBI): domain Eukaryota; kingdom Metazoa; phylum Chordata; class Mammalia; order Carnivora; family Ailuridae; genus Ailurus; species Ailurus styani. Next base: position 7,057,893 of record LNAC01000036.1, on the reverse strand, counting down.
GTATCTGGGAGATATTTTATTGTTTTATCTCATTGTCAAACAAGGAATGGCCGACTTGCTCCCTCAACCACTTGAAACTTACCCGCTCCTGAGATATCCCTTTTTGCGCCTTTTCCTCCCTTCCAGAGGGCCACACCTGCCATCCCCGCCAGGCACTAAATTCCTCTCACTGTCATTCTTCCGACAAGAGTCACGACTGATGGCAGCTCGGGTTGTAACTCCCCACCCCCTTCCCGAGAGACCTGGGATGTATTTGCATTTTACCGGACTCCAGTATTTTCTTGGGAAGAAAGAATGGAAACTCTAGAAGGGGCAGATACTGGGCCATGTTGAGCCCTCCCAGCCCTTGACATCAAGCTTAAGCCCTATAGGAACTGACCGAACACCTCGTCTTATCGGCGCCTTTCTTCCAGGGAAGGGGCACCTGGGGCAGACAACACAAGTGACATATGTCCTCCCCTCAAGCTCTGGCTGCGGGAGAATGGGGGCTGTTCTCTTCCAGCAGAACCCCTACTGCTGACTGAAGTATGCGATGCAGCTAGAAGACTCCTTCCTTCTCAGAGCCTGGTGGAGGGGATAGACTGCCCACTCCAGAGACCAGACTCAAGAGGAATTGACGTAATGCTGTACTTACTAGGATTCTCTTGGTCACAGGGATGGAAAATCCAACCCAAGATGCCTTTGGAGAAAAAAAGGGGTTTGGGCTTAACTTGAAAAATCCAGGGGTGGTACTAGGGATTTGCACCCAACTTCTGACATGTGCATGGCTTGTGTTGGGGGGGTGCTGGTTTCCCCACTCCACCAAGGGATTCTCCGGGACACCAGCTAGGTGTCCTCCGGTTCAATTCTGTTCTGACACTGTCTACACGGAGGTCCTGTCCAGTCCCGTATTTTAAGGGCTCATTCTTACAAGACTGCCCCCCGCCCAACTCCAGAGTCCCAAGTCCATGTGGTCACCTGTGCGTCTGACTGATGAGCTCTACATTGGAGGTCCCCACAACCCCCTCCTTGGGTTTGATTGATTTGTTAGAGCAGCTCTCAAAACACAGAGAAACTGTTTACTTACTAGATTACAGGTTTATTATAAAAGGATATAACTCAAGATGATTAGTTCCACAGGCAACCAGCACCCTTTCTTAGGTGCTTTCCGAAAATCGCTCATTAACATAACAAAAGACACTTCGCCCCTCCCCCCATCTCAGGAAATTGTGAAGGTTTTTAGGAGTTGTTATCCAGATGCTCTGATGATTAAATACCAAATATATACTTATTATGAATCACAATATCACAGATGGACATGACTGGTATTTGGGGTTCAACTGTTAAAATCAGGACTTGGTTTCACTCTACCTCTTGGCTCCAGATTTGTTTCCACTTTACTTTTGGGTTAATGTGGTAACAAGGCAGCAGCGTCGGTTTTTGCCCCTGTATCCTTTGAGGCTCTCCGTACAGAACCTTTTTTTTTTTTTTAAGATTTTTATTTATTTGACAGAGACAGCAAGAGAGGGAACACAAGCAGGGGAAGTTGGAGAGGGAGAAGCAGGCTTCCTGCCAAGCAGGGAGCCTGATGCAGGGCTCGATCCCAGGACCCTGAGATCATGACTTGAGGCGAAGGCAGACTGAACCACCCAGGCACCCCAAGAATCTCTTTTCCAAAGGTCCTCACAAAAGTCTCAAGGGTCACATGACCTGACTGGGTCACATGACCGTCCCTGAAAGCAATCCCTGTGGTCCAGCAGAGTGAGAGGGGCTCACTTGTCATGCCGTGTTACTGGACCTACCCGGCCTGGGAGCGGGGAGGAGTCATGGTCCCTTGGAGGGAACTCGCCAAGGGGGTTGAGCATGGTTCCCAAAATGGGGGTGGACCAGTACTGGTGACAAAATTGAAGCTGTTCACTCTTCATGCTGAGCAAGTCTCTGAGTACATGAGGGAAGCTCATAAAATGATCATTCCCTTCTACCTCATGGAGACTTTTTTTAGTCCTTTTCAAATAAGTTCTACATATTTGATCTCCTAACAGTCCCCGAGACAGACAGGAGTGCAAGGAGTATCTTCCCATGTTAAAGATGAGGAAATCAAAGCACAGAGCAGGTAAAATCTTTGCCCATGGGGGCGCTGGGTGGCTCAGTTGGTAAGTGTATGCCTTTGGCTCAGGTCATGATCCAGGGGTCCAGAGATCAAGCCCTGAGTCAGGCTCCCTGCTCAGCGGGGAGCCTGCTTCTCCCTCTGCCCCCCCCCCACCATGTCCTCTCTCTCACTCTGCTCGAGTACTTTCAAATAAATGAATAAACTCTAAAAATAAACAAAAATTAAAAAATTTAAAAAAAGAAGACTTTGCCCACAGTCACAAAGCAATGTAGTATGGACCTGCTCTAGAGTCCCACGGAGACATAAAGGGCTTGGAATTGCCTGGCAGATCCACTGGAACTGGAAACAGATCTGTGGGGCTTGTCATTTAAACATGGAGTTTATTGACAGCAGCTGCCTGGGTTTGTTCGTGGGTTAGCCAGATAGACTGGAAGCAGTCTGGGGGTCAAGTACCCATTGATGATGCCCTCACAGGTGGCAAGGGAAGGAGGTGTTACAGAGGCTGAGACGCTGCCACCCCAGGGAAACCCTCTTATGACTGATTTCCTTTTACCTCAGGAAACTGTGTATAACACTTGGTTTTTCTTGTCCCAGAAAACACACACACACACACACACACCCAGTCCAAAAAAAAGTGTGGTGTTGGAGAGGTGGTGCTTGTCACAGGGCTGATTCCTCCTAAGGGAAATTGGTCCTGGAGCCAAGAGTATCCTTTGCCAAGAAGTAGAGGGAGAGCAGAAGCCCCTGGTCCCTCGGTCCCCCAGTTAGATGGGAGTGGTTTGGCCAGAGCTCTCAGGATCGTCCTAAGTGTTGTTGGGATTTCCAAAGAGCCGTCCAAAAAACAGCACCCCTCTTCCGCATCCAGGTTCTGACCACAATGAATGAGAAGACAAAGGAGTGGCAGAGAGCCAGAGTGCCCCCTTTCCTTGCCACTAAAGCTAGCATGGAGGACGTAGCTCAGTGTGAAGACAAAATCGATTTCCGAAGAGAGCCTGGAAGCAGGATGGGGCAGAGCAAATCATCGTGTACAGCCTTCCCAAGTGTTTCCATCAGACAGATCATTCCAATGCTGTGGGTAGTGAGAGTAGACAAAAAGTGAGTTTTAGGGGAAAATCCCTCCTTGTGGAGACCAGAAACGGGAAGACATGTGGCCTTGGTGAGTTATTCATCTCTCCGGGTATTCTTCTCTTCTTGGGTAAAATGGGCATCATAATAGTATGTCCTGCATGAGGAGGCAGTGGGGGTTTGTAGGGGTAACTGGGTAGGACAGCCCTGGCTCGTAGTAACCCCTCAGGGGACGCTGGCTGTGTCTGTGTGCAGTCCAGGTTCATGGCAGGTGGCCGTGCTGCTTTTTTCTCCACAAAACCCAGGGCCCCTGGGTGCTGCTGTGCTTGCGTATCTCTCTCCAGCTGTAAAAATTCATGTGAACGTCGGTGTGCAGGGGCTTTTCAGCCCTTGGCCTCTTCCCAGGCTGTGTTCTCCCCCTCAGGGGGCAGGGAGATGGCAGAGACATCCTCTTCACTGTGGTGAGCGCTGCTGCCACCTCCCCGTGCCCTGTTCCAGCAGATCCTGGCTCCAAGTTCAAAGCCAAGGTGGCTTTGTTGAGTAATTCAGGGACATCGCCGGCCCACCCGCCATCCGAGGGTAAGTCTCACTCCCACACACCCATCTGCTGAGCATCTGCTGCCCTGTGTTTTGTGGTGTGGAGGCTGGGAACAGGCACGCCGCCCCAGCTGACCGCGTGGAGGCTGAGCTTCCTTCCTCCCCCTGCTGCCCTTGGGCTCAGTCTCTCTCTCTCTCTCTCTCTCTCTCTCTCTCTCTCACACACACACACACACACACACACACTCACACACACACACACACACTCACACACACACACACACAGCCCAGCACAGTGAGGTTTCAGATTCGCTCCCAGGCTGGTTGGCGCTGACTGCATCTGGATTCACACCAACCTCTTCCTCCTGGGGGTTCAGAGTGTTCTTGGAAGGAAGCCTGGGAAGGGAAAGGCCTTCCCCAGCGTTCCCCATGCCGTGGCTGGCTGACAGCATTGACCGGAGCTGCCAAGAGCTGTGGAGTCAGACAGACCTGAGTTCAAATCCCTGGGTGACCTTGGGCAAGCTGCTCTCTGCTTCAGTTTCCTCATCCATAAACAATGTGATAGTAACAGGATCTGTCTCATGGGATTATGGCCAGGATTCAGCGAGATGCTCTAACCGTGGAGCGTTCGCCCCATGCCTGACCCGCGGGAAGGGCTTGCGAGGTGGTAGCCCTTGACCATCAGTGGGGTATCCCCTGGCTTCCTGGAGGGGGTGTTCATGGAGCGGGAGAGAGCGCCATTCCCTTGGGCCCGCCCCACCTACCGTATTAGACCCCCTACCGCAGTAACGCCCCATGGGACCAACCGATTTGCTCTTATGCAGAATGTCTCATTTGTCCGGTAACTCCCATGCCTGGTGTGGTGCCTGGCACTTAAAAAGCACTAAATGTTTACAGTAAACAAGTGCAAGGAACAGGGCAAGAGAGTGTCTGGCAGGAGGCCTCGGTTCCAGGACTGTTTTCTGAACTCTAGGCTGTTCTTTCTGCCCCTTTATCCTCCGTTCCTTCTCCACCTCCCCTCCCTCCTTCTGACCTTCCTCTTCAGACCTTCCTTTCTTTTTTCTCGGAAGGAAATAGCTTCCTTCTTTCCTTTTCTTGTAATATCCAGGCTGTGAGAGCATCCCTTGAGAGCCCTTCACCCAGCCGAGAGCTGCGATTCCTCTTTCAAATTGAGTCTGTCCCCTGACTCATTCATTAAAATGCATAGGGCATGTGACCAAACTGCATAATGAGTCTCTCCTGAGGAAGGCTCAGAGGCGAGAGGCAGGGAGATTGCTGCCAACTGCAAGGCAAACGCTACCCACCAGCCCCCCAGCCCCCAGCTGTGGATCAGGCTCATTGGCCCGTCGTGCCCTGGGAAGGCCGGGGGCTGCCGTTCATTTCCAGTAAATCAGCCAAGTCCTGGAGAGCAGCAGCCTGGCAGTCTTGGAAGCTGTGTTGCTTTGGAGAGTCCAACCCATGTGACCTTTGCTCAACCTTCCCCTACTCCCGCTGCTTGAGTCTTTCATTTATTTAAATGTATCTCTTAACGACCCAAGTAACGGGAGCATATTTTTATCACAAAACACTCAAACATAAAAGCCAGCCCCTCTAACAACTCACCAGTACCACTCCCCCTCTCCCAGACAACCTCTGGTCATCCAAAGCTCTTTGACTTCCAGAGTTTTGGCTGCCCCATCACAAGCACCCCATGAAGGCGATCTGGGGGAGCCCAGACACCCTTTTGCCCTCCTGAGCTCCCAAACCAGTTCTCTACAAAGCTGTCAACGCACATCTTGGACACCTTCTCGGCCCCCTTCCTGACAAGTCCCTAGTGGTCATGCCACCACCAGGTGCCCCACTGAATCCCATCCCGGCAGGAGAGCCCTACCATCTGCAGTAAGGAAGCCAGACCAGATGATTCCCCGATTAGACATTCAGGTTTAGGGACGCCTGCCTGGCTCAGTCGGTTAAGTGTCTGCCTTCAGCTCAGGTCATGACCCCAGAATCCTGGGATCGAGCCCCGCATCAGGCTCCCTGCTCAGCCAGGATCCTGCTTCTCCCTCTCCCTCTGCTGCTCTCTGTCAAATAAATAAAATATTAAAAAAAAAAAAAAAAAAGCAATTCAGGTTTAACTGCTTTCCAGAGACATCTGCACTTGACTTTCGGAGTCCTGAAGAGTGAAAGAGGTGTCAAAATCCAGTGATCTTCATGGTGGCCTCTCATGCATTAAAGGCCTCCTGAGCTCTAGTTTTTGGGTTTTGAGCCTCTCTGAACCCACTAATTCATTTCACTTGAGTAACGACCTATCCCACTGTGGCCTTGGGGAAACCACGAACTTCCCTGAATCACATTAACCCACCTGCAGAGTGGGAATCACACTCGTGCTGCCCTCATGGGGTTGTGAAGTTTCAGTGGAATTATCTGCATAAAGCCATCAGCCTTTTACCCAGCACATGGCCAGAGATGCAATTAATGTTAGTAATTATCATGATCATCATGATTTTTATTCTGATGTGTTCTGATGTTACTGATGTGTACTGATGTTTCATTCTGGTGTTACTCCATTCATTCAAGAAGTATTTTTATGGAGCACCTACTCTGCCAGGCACCGTTCTGGATCCTGGGAAGAAAGCAGGGAATGAGTCAGACCTGCTTGCTGTCCTCAGTGGGCTCATATTCTAGCTGTCTCTTGACCTGCCTACACCCTCCTGAGGTACCTCTGTACCTAACTCAAGAGTAGATTTGATTTGTTTTCTTTTTTTTTAGATTTTATTTATTTATTTGACAGCGAGCACAAGCAGGGAGAGGGTGAAGCAGCCCAGCAGCAACCACCCACCCCCACCCCCCTGCCCACCCTACTCCCACCGGCAGGGAACGGGATGCGGGCAGGGCTCAATGCCAGGACACTGGGATCATGACCTAAGTAGAAGGCAGACACTTAACCGACTGAGCCACCCAAGCACTCCTGTTTTCTTTCTTGCTGAATCAAGCACACAGGATTATTCATGATCTTTGATAAATGACATTCTTTCATCTGCAGTTAGATCTTGCATAAGGTTATTTGTTATCTGTTTACTTATTTGATTATAATATGGTAAACACCTGTGAACCCACCGCCCAATTCTTCTGTGTGTTCCTGACCTTTCCATCACTTTGCCTCCCTCACCCTATCCTGAATCTTTTTTTTTTTTTTTAAGATTTATTTACTGATTTGAGAGAGAGAGCAGGGAGAGGGGCAGAGGGACAGGGGGAGAGAGAATCCCAAGCAGACCCTGTGCTGAGCGTGGGGCCTGACGCGGGGCTCCATCCCAGGACCCTGAGATCATGACCTGAGCCCAAACCAAGAGTCAGATGCTTAACCACCTGGACCACCCAGGTGCCCCCCCTCCTGAATCTTGAGTTTACCATTCCTTTTCTTTTCTTTTCTTTTCTTTTTTTAAGATTTTATTTATTTATTTGACACAGAGAGAGAGATTACAAGTAGGCAGAGAGGCAGGCAGAGAGAGGAGGAAGCAGGCTCCCCACTGAGCAGAGAGCCCGATGCGGGCCTCGATCCCCGAACCCTGAGATCATGACCTGAACTGGGGAGACTTTAACCCACTGAGCCACCCAGGCAGCCTCCTTTGCTTTTCTAATAAAGCATCTTCTTTATTATAGTTTCCCAAAAGGCATATTGTTTAGACTTTGTATTTTTACCTTACTTAAGAGAACATTCTGCTGTATGTAGTCTTCCAAAAGACTACAATATTTTTTTCTCATAATACTATATTGCTAAAATTCATACTGTATCATAGAGCTCTGGCCCATTTGTCTTCGCTATTATATTATAATCATCTCTATTACATTCCATATGCATTTATGCTCCTGTTATTGGACGTATGAGTTGTTACCAACTTTCCACTACTTTGAACATTCTTGCACATGTCTCCTGGAAAACCATGTATTCGCATGGTAGCAAGTTACAGTCCCACCACCAACAAATATATAAAGATCCTATTGATCCGTATCCTCTCCAACACTTGGCATTATCAGACTTCGTAATTGTTTCCAGCCAAAAGGTTATTAAATAGTATCTCATTGTGGTCTGCTCATTTTTACTGGCTATCAAAGTATGGTTTAGAATGATCAGTGGTGAGGTGGGGATCACCCCACAAGGGAGGCTTGAGGATTTACTGAAGCGAAGTATGCTTGCAAAGCATATGATCATGTCATTGTCTTGTTCAACTCTGGGCCCCAATAGCCAACACAGGGCCTGCTACCTCATCATTATCATTGTTATCACCATCAAAACAACCACAAAAATAAGAGAGAACTTTTACCGAGTGCCTACTAAGTGCCAGGTGTTATGCTAACAAACACCTTTCTTTACTTGTATTATCATCTCATTTTTATTGTTCCAGAAACCCTAGAAGGTAGGTTCTGTATTACTCCCCTGTGAAAGACGAGGGACTGATGTTAAGTATCTTTCCCAGAATCACGCAAGTAGTAAATGATGGACCCAGGATCCAAGCGTTGGCATTTGACACCCGAGCCCTTACCTATTCTGTTCAAGTTGTCTGATAAATACTTGAATGGTGCCTTTACCTGCCCATAAACCAGAGGCAGGGTCAGCTGCTCTAGCACTTTTTTTCTCCTATCAAGTATATTTTAAATGGACCCACATTTTGCTTATAAACAAAGCTTAAAGATTTTATAATTTTACTCCAGTCAAATATAACTCATTTAATTTATGATTGGCTAAAATTTCTCGGCAATCATTCCACAGGCAGAGAACTCTCACTGTGTGAGAGATCTAATGTAACATTGTTCTCAAATGTCATGAGATATCATGAATTCCTCCTTTACAGACAAGTCCCCTAAAATCTTTGTTCTGTTTCTTTCTCTCGTCAATCACACTTATTATCTCTAACATACCATATCATTTACTTATTATTGTGTCGTACTATTGATGTGCAGGTCAGGAGTATTTGTCCACTTAGTTCTGTCTGTATCTTTCGTGGGTTTAGTACTTATGTTTCCCTAGTGCCTAAGGTTGTGCCTGGCACAAAGAAGCATCTCAACAAATATTTGTTGAGTGAATGGAATCAAGGTATGCTTCCAGGAATGAATGAACAAGTGAATGAATGAAGGAAGGAAGGAGTGAATGAATGAATGAATGAGTGTGTGAATGAGTGAATGAACCAGTGCTAGTTTGTGGTTTTATTTTTCATTTTGGAGCCAATTATTTTTTCAGGTTTCAAGTTTCAGACCTTTCTGTCGGCCTGGGAGGCCTGAGATTTCATGCCCAAACGCCTGAAGGATAAAACAGTCCTAAAGATCCAAAACAATGTTTCATTGCCTTCTCCTTTATCTCTTAAAACACCAACATCCACCACAAGCAGCCCGCCTCAAATGAGACTGTTTGGCAAAGAGGCAAGAGGCTCTTCAAAACAAAACAAAACGAAAGATTCCTGGCAGCTTGACTCCAGCGATTTTTCCAGCAGCGTACACGGGCATCCAGGTCCAGCGCACCTCATTACGGGCGCACAGAGCATCTGACAGATGTGCCATAGGCCTGAACCCCTGGCTCTTGCTCCCCTTTCCAGCCTGGGGTGCAGCAGATAAAGGCAGGGCTCAGGAGCCTTCCCCGCTCGTCCCTGGTCTGTGGCTCGGTTCCCAGAGCCGAGCCAAACGGGTAATTATAGCTTCCCTCTGTGGCGTGCGGGTCAGGAGGCTGATTTAGGAAAGAAGGAAGCCTGCTTTCTGTCTCCAGCCTGGCTCTGACTCACGGAACCAGGGAGTCCCAGAAGCGCTACCCACAGCGGGCGGTGAGCAGCTGGGGGGTGGGAGGTGAGGGTGGCCGGCGAGCCGGGCTGAAAGCCCCGAGAAGGAGGAAACTCCCCACTTGGCCTGGAAGAACCTGCAGCTGGAGCCGAAGGAAGTGAGGTTCAGACAGAGCAGCTGCTTTTCCAGCAACGGCGCGGCTGCGGCTGCCCCCGTGCAAGGAGGCCCCGGCCATGGGGGGACGGAAAAGAAAATGGGCTAGCGATTCTCGTGTTCAAAATTAATTGTGGGGGGGGAGCCCCGAAGGATGGCTGCCTTTGTATGAGACGCCCGTGGCTTTGGTTTCTTGGGGGAGGAAGGGGGCGGGGCTGGGTGGCTGGAGTCTGGAGCGATGAGCTTTCTGCTCATTTGCTTTCCCTCTTTGGCAGGAGAGGTGGCTAATTAGGTCTTTACAAGCCACAGAGGCAGACTGACCCGGGAGCGGCGTCGGCTACACGGAGGGTAACAGGCTACTCTGGCAGGGATTTCGATGCCACCCTAGATAGGTCACCGGAGGTCATTTACCCCTCCTCCTGTCTCCAGCAGCTTCTTCCTCCTCCCCTGACAGGCAGCCAGACTGAGACAACTTGACCTCCTCCTGCAGGCCCTGAGGGCCAGGAGATTCCGGCTCCCATCCCTCCCCCTTCCCGCTGAGTCACCGCCCTCCCAGTCAGGTGATCCTCCCCTGGGCCCTTCTGAGAGCACCTTGACCTATATTGCAAACTCTCCATTACAGCAGATTCTAATTGTCCTGAGAGAGGGCCTGCCAGGCCAGCGGGCACAGAGCCAGAGTGTCACTGGGGGCAGCCCCAGGCTGCAGACGAGGCACCCCAGGCTGCAGACGAGGCACCCCGGGCAGGGGCGGGGGGGGGGTGTCCCACTCCAAGAACCAGACCACCAGACAGGCCTGAAAATGGAAAGTCGGGCGGCTGGAGGCTGTGTGTGTAGGGCGGGGGCGGATGGGGTGGCGAGACTTAGCTGGGAAAGCTGACAGCCACTGGGAGACACGCTTCCTCCCCTCCTGCGCTGGGCTCCGTGGCTCTGGGCCAGGCTCCGACTGAGCAGACTGCTGGGGACCCGTGGTGGGGGACAGATGTAGTTCCCCTCCAGGGCTGGGTGACGTCGCTGCCCACAGGAAAGGGGAGAGGTGGGAAACCGTGCAAATGGTAGCATGAACCTTGATGACTCATCCAGATCGCCCCCATCGAGAAAATGTTCCCCGCAACAGGGAACACGTTCTTGTCCCCAAATTATCCACAAAATGGCCTCTACTGACTTTGTCTATGGGTTCTTTGTGCCGTGGTTGCCTGGGCAGTCTTTGTGTCCTCTGGGTGTGGGGGTAACGGGGAGCTGCAGGAAAGGCATTAAAAGGGAAGTGTTCAGAATCAAACATTAAGCCTCATCCCTGGGCATCAAGCCTGTACAAAGCAGTATTAACTGAGGATTGCAGTTCCTGTCGAATTAGAAAGGGCGCCGACCTTGGAGTCATTCTTCACAGCCTGACTTTCCCAGCCAGTAGCTCTGTGACCTCGGCAAGTCCCTCTAAGCCTCAGTCCCCAATCTGTCTTAATGGGTGTATAAATAAAACCGCATTAGATCAGGTGCTGTGTGCAAAAATATTATATCAGTTAAATAGAATTATGCAGAGCTATGTGATATTCTTGTCTCTAGGTTGTTAAGCCCTTCCCCACTCCCCATCTGATAGGATGGTTTTGTTTTTTGGACATCCCAAACATAGAAGAGCCTGCCTCTGTTTACAAATGTAGATAGAAAACCGTAGCCCTGGCTCCAGGAGGGTCTACCCAGTGTAACAGCCCCATGTAGCGTGTTTGCCCTCACCCACAGATTACTTGTACATCATTTTCTTCTTTTAGATCAAGAAAAGCTATGCATGTATCATGACTTGGATAAAAACCCACAGGGTGGAGCCAAGTCCTGTTTTTAAATCAGAATGTAAACGTATGAAGTTACTGCCTGGTGCACAGTGGAAGCTAGATGTCAGAGTAGGGACCAGTGAGCTGGATAGAGGGACGAAGGGGTGAAGAAGGGAAGGAGTGGAGGGAGGAAGGAAGAAGTTCAGTGACTATAGGAGCAGACCTGGATTTACCGGGAAGCTAATTATGCTTGAAATTCGGGACGCTTCAGTTACATGTATCCCTTCCAAGACCTGGTCTCTCATTTTGAATTCATGTATTCCTTTCCAACAAAATTGACATGTCACATTTAACACATTCAAAGCTACCAAAGCTAAACTCTTGCTTTTCATCCTCTTCCCTCCTTGTACCCAACCTAAGCCTCTCCCATTCTTTAAGTGGCACCACCATCTACCCAGCTGTTTAAAGCAGTAAGCTAGATATTGTCCTCTTTTGCCCTTTACCCCCATCATCAAGTCCTGTGATTCTAAACTTTATCTCTAGTTGTCTATTCTCTCCATCTTTATGGTTCCTGTCTTAGCTCAGTCCCCCCGCCCCCCACCCCAAACCTGGATCTGCCTCTTTTCAGTAGATCACCGAGAGACCTAATCCTTGTTCACGTTCCGGATTCATAAGCACAAAAGAAATGCAAGTGGTGTAGGGGCTGTGGAGTCTTCAGGTCATCTCCACCGTGAACTCCGAACCTGCAATTTGCAGGAAGATCCGTACGTAGCTGGGCAAGAACAGCACCGTAAGGAATGGGATGTAGAAAGAGGGTGGAGGTCAGGAATGTGCAGAATTATGGGACCAGTTCCAGCTTCCAGAATCCCCCTCGGGGATAGCCAGGAGTCTTCTGTTTCTGGGCTTGAATGTGGCTGCACAGCTTGGGGTGATGGAGAAACGGCTTGCAATCTGGAATTCTCTCACTAGGCCTGACTAGTCTTCCCTGAGTTTTCTTCACCAACCAGCTACAGTGGCCTTGGAGTTACTCAACTTCTTTGGGCCTACCATGGAAGATAATGGCAGGTGATTGCACAGCAACTCACTGCAACACTGCCTTGTCCACCACCGTATTCCCATGAGAACAATGTCTAATAATTATTATTATTTTTTTATTTTATGTTAAGAGCCCAAATTTACATAGCACTTGCAGATGGGAGAACTGAAGTACAGAGCTGTTACAAGCCTTTCCCCAGGTCATCCAGCTAGGAAGTGGCAGAGCTGTGATTCAGAATCAAGCAGTCTGGCCCCAGAGTCCCCCTTTCCCAATCACTATGCCCTATATGCTCAATAAATAACAAAATCGATGGACTTTACTTTTTAGAACAGTTTTAGACATACAGAAAAATGGAGCAGATCACGCAGAGAGTTGGATGAATGAAGTAAATCAGCAAATGGAGAGTCCCTTGATTGAGACCCTGATTCATTACCCAGGGTACATGGGAAGGGAGCTCATGCTTCTGTGCTCAGTATTTCAGGCAGATTGCCCCATTGAAGGCTCAGAGAGGCCCCGGGGCTTGCCCTAGGTCACACAGCAGATGAAGGGTTAAGCCTAGAACATTCTGGTTTGTCTGATCCCCAAGATCACATTTTCCCCTCTGACAACTTCATCAGCAGCAACAAAAGATATTTTGTCTCATGTTTATTAACCTAACACTGCTCTCTAGTGCCTTGTAGTTTTAAAAATACTTTGTATCTTCTTTTGTCTTTTGGTCCTCCTTACTGCCCAGGAAAGTAGGTGAGGCAGTGATCATGATTTCATTTGATAAAGGAAGCTACTCAGACTTCAAAAATTAAGGTCATATGATGGGGGTTCCTGGATGGTACAGTTGGTTAAGTGTCTGCCTTCGGCTCGGGCCATGATCCCGGAGTCCTGGGATCAAGCCCCATGTCAGGCTCCCTGCTCAGCAGGGAGTCTGCTTCTCCCTCTCCCTCTCCTCTCTCTGCGCTCTCTCTTTCTCTCTCTGTAATAAATAAAATCTTTAAAAAAATTAAGGTCATATGTTAAGCATTGGAGTAGAGTCAGGAAAGAAACACCAATCTGTTGACTTTTTTTTTTTTAAGGTTTTATTTATTTATTAGAACGGAGAGGGAGAAGCAGGCTCTCCACAGAGCAGAGATCCCGACACCACGGGGCTCGATCCCAGGACCCTGGGATCATGACCTGAGCTGAAGGCAGTGCTCAACAGACTGAGCCACCCAGGCGCCCACAAATCTGTTGACTTTGAACCTACTCCATGTTCCTCCCTTCTCACTAAAGCTTCCCTCCATCATCTACCTCTTCATTGTACGTCCACTCTTGCTAAGCCCACACAGAAGAAATACCTTCCTTGTTAGAGAGGCATCTTCAAGGGGCTGCCTCTCCTTCCAGAGGTCTACCAAGAGAATTTTTCCAAAATCTAAGCTTTGATTGCTGAAATGGCCCGTTTCTCACTGCTCCGAGCCCACTTCCACTCAGCATGTTGGCCTATTAGTTCAGTACCCAGAGTGCATACACTTGGCCAGCCTGAATCTAAACTGGTCTGGGATCCATCAGGCAATTTGCATGCTGACCTTGGTGCCTGGTTAGAACACTTGAACCAGAAGTTCAGGTTTCATAATGTTTGCATTTGGGAAATACATCGAAGTTTCCCGTGTCCTGGTTGAGAAATTCAAGGAAGCAGAGTAAAAAGGTATAAATACCAGCAAAAAAAACCCCAATAAACAGCTCTTTCCCCAAGGACGGCTGGAAGGCAGTGCTTAAGTAGTCAGGAACACCCTCTACTTCGTTTTCAAATTAGGTCTTACGACGTGTGTTTACTGGGACACAGTTCACATAAAGAACTGGGCTCCATCACTGTTAGCTCAGAGGAAAAGAAGAAAGGTTCATAATCTAGTGAAAGGTGCCACTGCTACACTACACACACCACGCACGAGCACACTCACACCACACCCCACACCTCACTGATGGTGTGGGTAAACTGTCACATTTTGGAAAAAAAAAAAAAAGTCCTCTCATTCCGTGTCCTGCTTCCCAGATGGGCTACCCTACATTTATTCTAGATTTTCTTTTACAAAAGAAGAATATATTTCATCTCTGAAAGTATTTAAGAAAGGAAATGTATATGTTCAGTCCAAAATATGTGTACATAAAGGAAAGACAGCACCCAAACTTTTAAGCTCCCTTCCAGCTTTTATTTTTTTTTTTTTAAAGATTTTATTTATTCATTTGACACAGAGAGAGAGATCACAAGTAGGCAGAGAGGCAGGCAGAGAGAGAGGAGAGAGGAAGCAGGCTCCCCGCTGAGCAGAGAGCCCGATGTGGGCTTCGATCCCAGGACCCTGGGATCATGACCTGAGCCGAAGGCAGCGGCTTTAACCCACTGAGCCACCCAGGCGCCCTCCCTTCCAGCTTTTAAATATCCAGCCACTCTTGTCATCAAGAAGTGCTACTTTGTGTATGTGTGTGTGTATGTGTTTATTAAATATTTTATTTATCAGACAGAGAGCACGCTTGCATAAGCAGAGCGAGCAGCAGGCAGATGGAGAAGCAGGCTCCCTGCTGAGCAAGGAGGCTGATGTGGGACTCGATCCGAGGACCCTGGGGTCATGATCTGAGCCGAAGGCAATCAGGTGCTTAACCGACTGAACCACCCAGACGTCCCCACTTTGTGTCTGTTGACTGTTGAAATAATTGTCACCCTGGGGCTTGGGCCTGACAAGTTCATTTATTTAACAAACCTTTAGTAGAGTATGTGATGTCCAGGCACCCCGACAGCACTGAAGAGGTAAGGGACAGACAGAAATCCTCACCCCACAGAGCTTATGTTCTAGCGAAGGTAGAGGAGAAAAGTAAGTAGAACATAGTAAGTGCATCATCTTATACTAAGTGATATGGAGAAGAATGAAGCAGGGAAGGCACTAGGGAGTCTGGGGTGGAGGGAGGAGGTCACAATGTTAATTTAAGATGGTTAGGGAAAGCCTCACTGAGAAAGTACTGTCTGAACAAAGTCCTGGAGGAGGGGGATGATACAAAGGTGGCCCTTTGTTCAAGTAAATAAGCGCCATGGCACCGATTTGAGGGGAAGCCCTTTTAAATCTCCAAATGTACTTTTCACTTACTAATCACAATCCCTAAAACTCTGTTACTTGGTCATACACACTTTGAGGTTAAAAGGCTAAAGTAAAAATACAGTTATCAGCTTCAGAAAGCTTTGTGTGAATTTGTTTATGGGCTACTTCTGTAAATACTAAGGAGGAAGGAGGGCAAGGTGATTGGACCAGAGCAGGTGTGTGTGGAGGTAACAGATTTGGGGAAGTGGGGGGAGGGAGTAAGAACCCGCTGGGGGAGCATGGATTGCCACTGCTGGAGAGCGGGACTGAACCCCACTCCTGTCTCCTGCTGGGGCCACACGCTCCCCTCCCCCTCCCCCCATCCCAGGAATGGTCCTGGGGCCTCTGCCAGCTCCTTCTCACCATGGTGCCGAGTGAGGTGCCCTGGGATGCAGGAACAGACCCAGGTGGGGTTTAATAATGCAGCTTCTGAGGGGCTTGGAGCGTTTGGAGTTGTGCTGTAGAAAGTGATGTAACTAGGGGCACATGGGAAAGTGGTTCTGGGACTTGTAACTCTATTAGTCTATGGTTAATTTAACAGCCCACAGAAAATAAATGAGTCAGGAAACTGAAAGTTTCCTCTTTAATCGGTGCAGGAAAGCAGCATCATTTATGATGACATCCTCCTCATCTTTTGAAATTATGTTGTCCCCTATAACTGTGTCCTAGGTTTACCATTGTTCTTATAAGTTCAGTTCTCAAAAATGCTTCTACAGCCATAAGCTTTAGACCAGGGGTCACAAACTCCAACACCTATAGGGAACAGACAGCAGTGGCCACAAACAGGTGGGGACCAGTGGGGACTTCAACAAACGCAAGAGTGCATGCCTCCACTCAGCTCCTGGGGTTGTGACCAACGGAGTTGGAGAGCTCATTGTTTTTTTGGTTTGGGGTTGTTTTTTTAAGATTTTATTTACTTGACACAGAGAGAGAGATCACAAGTAGGCTGAGAGGCAGGCAGAGAGAGAGCCGATGCGGGGCTTGATCCCAGAACCCCGAGATCATGACCTGAGCCGAAGGCAGACGCTTCAACCCACTGAGCCACCCAGGCGCCCCGGAGAGCTCACTGTTGCTCGAATTTCTCAGTCTCAATAGGAGGTGGAAATCCAAATTTTTAGACAAGACCTTCTGATTTTTAAATGTTGGCAACTAATTCAAGGTAGTGGGATACACTGTGCAGACCAATTTATTGATCTCTACTACACACAGATAATTTTGATACATCGTGAAACATGATAGGAAAGGTGGGCAAAGGAGGGACATCTGATCAACCTGACAGTTTGAGAAGGTACATTCTTTAGAGAGTTGACCTCTGCCAAGTTGACCCCCTTATCAAGGTTCTCCCTCATCTATTTAACCAGTGGGTTATTTTGGAAAAACTGATCCCATCTGAGTAGTCCTGGTGGAGGAAGAAAATGCTGAGCTGAGAAGCCACAGGCCCCGGTCCTAATGTTGGTTCTCTCACATACTCACTGTGCAAACTTGAATAGGTCTCAGCCTCTCAGGGTTTCCTTTCTTTTTCTTTTTTTTTTTTCTTTTTAAATTTAATTTTATTTTTTCAGTGATCCAAGATTCATTGTTTATGCACCACACCCAGTGCTCCATGCAATACGTGCCCTCCTTAATACCCACCACCAGGCTCACCCATCCCCCCCCCACCTCCCCTCCATAAGCCTGTTTGTTTCTCAGAGTCCATAGTCTCTCATGGTTCGTCTCCCCTTCTGATTTCCCCCAATTCACTTTTCCTTTTCTTCTCCTGATGTCTTCCATGTTATTCCTTATGTTCCAAAGATACAGCTGTAGTGAAAAGAAGGGCCATCTGTACCCCAATGTTCATAGCAGCAATGTGCACAATCGCCAAACTGTGGAAAGAGCCAACATGCCCTTCAACAGGGTTTCATTTCTTCATCTGTGGAATGAGGGGCTGGATTTAAGGGTTTTCAAAATGTGTCCCTCCAAGCCCAGGGAGACTTCAGAGATGCCTGTGAGGGGTCGGGAAGGGTGGAAAGACCCCAGGGCTTGCAGAAAGACAGCTCAGCCTTTGTTCTGTTTTCTCTTTGGGGCTTCTGCTTTTTCTGTGTTTTACATCTTGAGATTCTGCCAAAAATTAAAAAATGAAACTTCTTAAAGAGAGAGTTTCCCCACTTTCAAGAAAGTTTCAAAATCACCGAATTAGTTTATCAGCTCTAGTATAAAGCGTTTTTAGTAGAGGGTTGCAAACTGTGAGGGCTGCAGCTCACCTGAACTACAGGTCTTTCTTCCCTTTGCCTACCACTGCTTGTCTGTTACAGTTGCTGCTGCTGGCTCCAACCTTGGGCATAAATCAAATCAACAAGTAGCCAACAAACATTAGAGGGGAGATTCTGACACATTACCCAGCTCAATAGCACGTTTGGGAGGATGTTCTTTCTTTGTTTTGGTGAACAGATGTGTTCGTTTTGTGATATGATCTTGATCATGTACAATATAGTCATATTTGCTACTGAAAAACTTTTCCTGGTTCACACGATTTGACAAATATATCAACGTTTCACAAGTTTGAAAATCACTCAGCTGATTTTTAAAAATTTGCTATAATTTATTGATAACCTAATAGATGCTGACTTTATGGATATCACCACTAAGCTCCAGATTATATATTTTTTAAAGATTTTATTTATTTGACAGACAAAGACACAGGGAGAGAGGGGAACACAAGCAGGGGACAAGGGAGAGGGAGAAGCAGGGCTCCCACCGAGCAGGGAGCCCGATGCGGGACTTGATCCCGGGACCCTGGAACCATGACCCAAGCCAAAGGCAGACCCTTAACTGACTGAGCCACCCAGATGCCCCATAAGCTCCAGATTATTAACCCTGCAAGGGAGATATTTTTGCATCTGTTTTACTGACAAACAAGGAAACTAAGGCAAGGGGAGGTTAAAGACTTACTTGGATGACACAGGTTTTCAACCCATACCTGTCCCAGCAAATTCTCAACCAGATAATCTCTCTAAGGTTGTTTCTAGCCTTGAGAAGTTAGGAGGCAGGGGTTCTGGGTGTTTTAAGCTGTCCTAGGATCAAATGCAAAACTGCTGTCGATTTTCCAACTTCCCAGAGCCTCTCATCTACTGAAAACCTTGACTGGAAGCTTGTTGAACTCACAGCTACTCAAGTTTGTTGCCCTAATTTGACTGATAGGAGGGTCTCTGAATTTTAATAGTCTCTTCCACAGTCTGGACATCATCACTGGGAAATGAAAGAACTTTAGATCTGGGGGTGGAAATAGACTGTTGGGGATGAATAAGTGGATTTTTCAGTGTTATTTCTGCATTTGGCTGAGCCGAGTTTCCCCTGCTGCAAAGGAAATTGCTTTCCCTGTTTGTTGATCTACCTACCGTTCCGGTCTAATGGATTCAGTTTCCCTAGTGGCGGGTGTGTGCCAAGAGTGTGGCACAAAGCAAGCATTGATTGTGTACAATTTTTTTTTTGTTTGTTTTGTTTTGTTTTTGTTAAGCACTTTGCTGGGCACATAGTATAACCTAGATCAGTGTTTCTAATTACTATAACCACTGGAATTTATTTTTCCTTAAAAACTCACCTATAAGACAGAAGACCAGTAATTTTCCTTTGCACACTGTAACATTTCCAGGGAATGTTTATGAAAAAGCAACAATGGAAACAGACAGCAGAGGTGTTACGATTCCCGATTCTCACCTCATGGGCAAGAAAAATTGCTGATCATTCATTCACTTGGCCAGTGGAAGAGCCTGGACTGTGTAACTCAGATATTTCCACTTCTAATCATGTGTCCTCTTTATTAGAGTCGTTTGGCTTTTCTCACTGAAGGAGAAACTGATGGGCTTTCAGCATTGACCTTGTTTATGTTAGCATTTCTGATGTTGATTTTTGAAAACTAAAGAAAAAAGCCTGTTTATTAATTGCATGACTTGAAAAAAACATCAATAACGATGGTTTTTCCATTTAAAAAAAAAAGTGGAGGTCCCAATCATAAGTAAGGTCTTAAAGTTTAGAGTTTGCCATTATGAAAAATATGGGCAACTATTTCTGAACCCCTACTACCTGGCCTCTGATTCCTCCAGAGAATGGGATTTGGATAGTTCTCTCCTCCAGGAGCATTGTTTTTTGTTTGCTCTTGAACCCAGAATCCTTTTTTTAAAAAGATCTTATTTATTTGTTTGACAGAGAGAGACATCACAAGTAGGCAGGAGGCAGGCAGAGAGAGAGGAGGAAGCAGGCTCCCCGCCGAGCAGAGAGCCCGATGCAGGGCTCCATCCCAGGACCCTGAGATCATGACCTGAGCCGAAGGCAGAGGCTTTAACCCACTGAGCCACCCAGGCGCCCAAGTCCAGAATACTTGATTGCTTGATTGCCTCCAACTCTTAGAGCTAAGTGAAGGAGTTTGTGTGTACAGATTTCTTTTTTGAAGGAAAAAAGAAGCGTGCTGGAACTTTTTCCCTTTGCTTCGAGGTTTTCAGAGAAGATCCTAACAGATGCACCTAGGTTACTTGGATGCCTTTTCTGTTTCCTTACAGGTTCATTTTTCAAATGGTTTGTGCCTAATTCTGCCCCTCTGTGATAATGAGGCAGGTATTTAGAAGCCGCAAGAGTCGTCTGAAGAACATTTTGGGTTGCCCTAGACAGAGGTGACCCAAGAAGGACTCACCTAGAGGACAAGAACTTCGTAGTCAGGTGACCATTCAGTTCCATGTCACTTAGAACAGTTCTTTGCTGCCTTGGCTACACAAGCAATTATACAAAGAGCTTTTCAAACATGCTAATGCCTGAGACTCATCACCCGGTCATCAGGGCAAGATCTATGCAAAGGTAATTTTTAAGTTTCCCAAGATCTAAGCAAAGGTAATTTTTAAGTTTCTTTCTTTCTTTTTTTTTTTTTAAGATTGTATATATTTATTTGAGAGAGGGAAAGAGAGCACAAACAGCAGGGAGGAGCAGAGGGAGAGGGAGAAGCAGGCTCCCTAAGGGCTCGATCCTGGGAGCCTGAGGTCATGACCTAAGCTGAAGGCAGACGCTTAACTGAGCCAGCCAGGTGCTCCTCCCAGGTGATTCTAATAGGCAGAAAGGTTTCGGAATCTGTGATAGAGGCTCTCAGTGTCTTGTTCAAAACCAGATGGGATAATCCCCGGTGACAGCAATTTATTCTGCCAAACATTACAGGTATGTTGGGTGAACAGTTCATTCAGTATAAAATGCACATTTATTGAGCACCTGCGTTCTAGGTGCTGAGAATTCTTCCAGGAACTGGACAGCCTGTCTCTGCCAACAGATGCTTGCTTTCTAGTGGGTGGAGACAAATAATAAACATGCAAACAGGACCGTGATAAGTATTAAGAAGGAAGCTGACTATGAGTAGGGGGTCAAGGAAGACCTCTCTGAGAAGCCATTTCTGCAGGACCTAAGGGGAACTGGTGATAAAGCAGAGGTAATAGAAGGTGAAAAGGTCCCAAGACAAGGAGGGTGGTGTGTTTGAGGAACAGAAAAGACTGCAGTCACTTTCGTTTATCTAGAAAGAGGAGTGGCAGATAGTGAGCCAGGCTGACATTTCATATAGTTCACACAGATCACGCAGTATGTTCTTGCCAAATAGGACACATTCTGCCAAGGAAACACAAAGAGAAGTATCCTCCAGGAGTCAGGATACTGTGTGCTGGACAAAGAGGGCTCCGCGGCATTAGCCAAAATGGCTGAGTATGAGGAAAAAATTCGGCAGTCCTACCTGACACTGAGATAAGCTATGAAAAGGAAAAAAATTCAATTATACATTTGATTTCCAGAGGATTTGGCCTAATTCCTTAGTCTTTTATCTTGTTGCTGACCATCACCCGAATGCGGCCTGTCAGTGTGGCAGAACTCGCCTCATCTCAGACAGAACGCATTCGGTTCTCTGACACAGTATTTTTGGGGTCTCTACCCAACCAAACTTTCTGGAAGGCAGAATGTTTGTCAGATATGTGTAAGGCTAGAGACATCAACTATGTGCCCATAGGAAACCTATTTCTATGACTTTCTTGTTTTAAGAAACACAGACCCAGCCCCTTGCTTGTTTTCACACATGACTTCTACTTAAATTGTGCAAGCTAACTAACTTCTTAACACCTAATGGCAACCAGAGAAAGGAGCTACACTGATTTATTTTTAAGGCTTGTTTGTTTTAGTAATCTCTACACCCATCGTGGGGCTTAAACTCACGACCCCGAGATCAAGAGTCCCATGTTTCACTGACTGAGCCAGCCAGGCACCCCAACACTTATTTTTAGCAAAACTGTCTGAGGTCTCTCTGCTATTAAATTTAAATTGTCTTTTCAGTCATATAACCTGGAATTAATTTTCTGGGTTGACATGTTGTTACTCATCCTCTATAAAACAAACCATGGGGTTCAATGCAAAGAAAATAACTATAATTAATATATATCCTCAACCCAAACGTCCAAGAATTCCAATAATTTCCAAATGCTTTTGCATAAGAGATCATAATGATGCCTTGATAAAATAGGAGTGCTTTAAACGATGATCTTAATGGAAACGATAGCCCTCCTTAAATTCTTATGAGGCAAGGAAGAACTTACCCAGTTATTTAAAAAAAAAAAAAGGCTATGGCAATTGTTGAAGGATTTCTCTTATTTCTATTTTTTTTTAAAGATTTTATTTATTTATTTCACAGAGGGAGATCACAAGGAGGCAGAGAGGCAGGCAGAGAGAGAGAGGGGGAAGCAGGCTCCCCGCCGAGCAGGGAGCCCGATGCAGGCCTCGATCCCAGGACCCTGAGATCATGACCCGAGCCGAAGGCAGAGGCGTTAACCCACTGAGCCACCCAGGCGCCCTTCTCTTATTTCTAATAATATGAGTTTTATAAGCTCTTCCCATGCCATAAGTAGGAGCATGAAACTCAGCCAGTGGGATCATGGAAAGATGGTGACTGGATCATAGTCATGGCTAGTGTGGATGGAGCAAAACAAGTCAAGAAATATTCGGAGGAAACCTGGTACAGTTTTCTCTTTTTTGAAGCTTAAACAAAACAAGATGGATTTAAATTGCATCAGTCTAGGTTTCTTCTTGAAATAAGATGCCCGTAATGCCTATAAAACAAGCCAGTTGATTAGACATTTTCACGTCTCCGGTTTCCATCAGTTCCTCGGCTATATGGTAGAGATTACACATGGTTTTTTAAGCACAACAATTATAGTACCTGGAAATGAAGGTTAAGTGTTACCAAAGTTAATGCAAATAATTAATTAGTGGATATTTGTATCACAAAATCATTGGCCATGAGGCCACAGGACCATCTCTGTCTTGTTCACTGTCTTCCCAGCACCCAGCCCTGGACCTGACACTTCAGAAACACTCTTTGAATATTTGTTGAATGAACTCATTTTTCAAGTAGCAGCTGCACTGCACGCATTTGATCCCTCCAAACTTGATTTAGAAGTAACTTCTCCAGGAGTACTTGCCTTACTCAAAGAGAAGTAGACTCACAAAGAGAGGGAAGGAGATGCTCTAGGATGAGCAAGGATGTCTTACTGAGGAAAACAGCAAAACCTCTTTTCTCCTGAAGACCTTTTAAGATTAGGACAAGCAACTGTTTGTAAAAGCAGACCAGTGGAGGGCGCCTGGGTGGCTCAGTGGGTTAAAGCCTCTGCCTTCGGCTCAGGTCATGATCTCAGCGTCCTGGGATCGAGGCCCGCATCGGGCTCTCTGCTCAGCAGGGAGCCTGCTTCCTCCTCTCCTTGTCTCTCTGCCTGCCTCTCTGCCTACTTGTAATCTCTCTCTCTGTGTCAAATAAATAAATAAAATCTTTAAAAAAAAAAAGCAGACCAGTGGAAGATTTGAACTGTCAGGCAGGATCGTGCTTTGAAATATATTCCTGACTAAATGCAGGAGATAAACTAGATCAAACTTAGAGGCTCTAAGATCTGTCCCTGATTAAATAGGTCTTAAGAGCAGAAGTGTGAAAAACAGCTGCCTGGCTGAACGTATCTTGGATATTGTTATTAGCAGCAGCCTCCAGATTTGAAAACAGTGCTAAACATGCTCTCAAATGAGCTTCGAGGTACTTTAAGCTCCAGCTGAAAGCTTACCTAGCCTTCTCTCCTATTTGCTTGAACAAGAGCCTGAAAAAGAAGGTTAAGGACACAAACCATAAGAGACTCCTGATCTCACAAAACAAACTGAGGGTTACTGGGGGGTGAAAGATGTAAGCCTGATGATTCACAGACCTGTACCCCTTGGGCAAAGAATAAAAATAAAATTTAAAAAAAAAAAAAAAAAGAAGGTTAAAGAGCTTTCTAGTGATGTCCTTCACTCCTGTCCTAAAAAGAACCTCTGTTCTTCAAAAGAAGGTTAAAGAGCTTTCTAGTGATGTCCTTCACTCCTGTCCTAAAAAGAACCTCTGTTCTTCACTGAGTTAAGGAGATTTCACAAGTCCCAGAGGATAATGTGAAGTTAGTTTTTGCTCACTGCCGTGCCAACTAAAGTTCCTTTCAAATTCTTTTTCTGGATTGGAAAAGTGTCTGAGCTCTTCAAGCTACTATTCAGTATTGCAGAAAGGTGGAAATTATGTTATATTCTATAATGGGGCATAAAATATTTAAATAAAAATTTAAATTTAAATTGATGTAAAATGTGTGAAAGGTTAAAAAAGCATCCCGTAGGGCGCCTGGGTGGCTCAGTGGGTTAGAGCCTCTGCTTTCGGCTCAGGTCGTGATCTCAGGGTCCTGGGATCGAGGCCCGCATCGGGCTCTCTGCTCAGCAGGTAAAATGTGTGAAAGGTTAAAAAAGCATCCCGTAGGGCGCCTGGGTGGCTCAGTGGGTTAGAGCCTCTGCTTTCGGCTCAGGTCGTGATCTCAAAAAAGCATCCCGTAATGTTTAGAAGTACTTATCATTGACCTATGAAAGAACATTTCTTTTTTTATTTGTTTGTTTGAAAGAACATTTCTTTAGTGCCTCAGCTTGTAAGTGAATGTCGATAAAAGTGAGTGAGAAGATATTTTATACACATATTTTTCATATTTATTATATGACACATTTATTATTAATAATTTATTATTTAAATAGGGATAGTAATCCCTTCCATAATTGACACTGCACCCCACCTTGTGCACATATATGGTGTAGGCATTTAAATGCATGTAAATTAAGTAAATTATACCAACGTCACAAAACTGGCAAGGAAAATATATCTGTTCTTGGCAGACCTGGGTGGTTCAGTCTGTTAAGCATCTATCTTCAGCACAGGTCATGATCCTGGAGTCCCAGGAGCAAGCCCCGCATCAGGCTCCCTGCTCAGCGGGGAGTCTGCTCCTCCCTCTCCTGCCCCCCCTGCTTGTGCTCTCTCTTTCTGTCTGTCAAATAAATAAGTAAATTCTAAAAAAAAAAAAAAGTCTGTTCCTTTTGTCTCCGCATGTGTTCATATGCATGGTTAAATGAACATACACACACAGTCCACATATATGGATTTAATGTATATAAGACTATAACAAAGTTGGAAGTTGCTGGCTAGGCATCACTTTTTAAAATAGCTTTATTGAGATAGTGTTCACTTACCATAGAATTCACACTTCAGTGCTGATGTGCAGCCAT
The DNA here is from genome assembly GCA_002007465.1 of Ailurus styani. Lineage (NCBI taxonomy): Eukaryota > Metazoa > Chordata > Mammalia > Carnivora > Ailuridae > Ailurus > Ailurus styani. The sequence goes on along the minus strand of LNAC01000036.1, from coordinate 7,032,819 downwards.
CACCACAAACTAATTTTATTTTATTTTTTAAAGATTTTATTTGTTTATTTGATAGAGAGAGAGAGATTACAAGTAGGCAGAGAGGCAGACAGAGAGATAGGAGGAAGCAGGCTCCCTACTGAGCAGGGAGCCCAACACGGGACTCGATCCCAGGACCCTGAGATCATGACCTGAGCTGAAGGCAGAGGCTTTAACCCACTGAGCCACCCAGGCGCCCCTCCACAAACTAATTTTAGACTAATTTTCATCACCCCCCAAAAGTACCGTTAGCAGTCTCTCTCCATTATTCATCCCCTAACCTCCAACCCAGCCCTTGGCAACCGCTAATCTACTTTCTGTCTCTGCAGACTTGCTTATTCTGGACATCTTACATAAATGGAATCCTACAGCATGTAGTCTTTTGTATTTGGCTTTGATGTCCCTGCATGTTTTCAAGGTTTAGCCTTATTGTATCATGTATCAGAACCTAATCTTTCTTTATGGCTGAATAATATTCCAGTGTGTGGAGAAACCATTTTTGGTTATCCATCAGTTGACGGACATTTGGTTTATTTCCATTTGGGGGCTAGGATGAATAACGTAGCCATGAACATTTGTGTGCAAGTTTTTGTGTGAACCTGTTTTCATTTTGGGGGGTTGCTGGGTCATCTAATGACTGTGTAACTTTTCAAAGAACTGTTTTCCAAAATGGCTACACCATTAGCAATATATGAGGGTTCCAACTTCTCCATATGCTCCTCAACACTTGTTATTGCCTGCCTTTTTAATGAGAGCTATCCTAATGGATGTGAAGTAATATCTCATGGTGGTTTTCAGATTTGTTTCTCTAATAACTAATGGTATTGTGCATCTTGTGCATATTGGCTATTTATATTTCACTGGAGAAATGTCTATTCAAAGTATTCAAAAACACTTCCCCTATTTTTACATTGAGTTATTTGTCTTTTTATTGTTGAGTTGTGAGAAGTCTTCATATGTTCTGGATACTGGACCCTTATAAGATGTATGATTTGCAAATATTTTCTCATTCCGTGGGTGTCTTTGCACTTTCTTAAGGCTGTCCTTTGAATTACAAAAGTTTTTCTATGTTGATGTTCAATATATCAGCTTTTTCTTTGGTTGGTTTAATTTTAACGAAGCCCAATTTATATTTCCTTTTGTTGCTTATGCTGTGGTATCATGTACTATATACAAAACCACTGCCTAACCCAAGGTCCTGAAGATTTACTCCTGTGCTTTCTTTTTAGAGCTTATAGTTTTGCCTCTTAACATTTAGGTCCATCATCCCTTTTGGCTTATTTTTTCTGTATGGTGTAAGGTAGGGATCCAGCTTCATTCTCTAGTATTTGTGTATCCAGTAGTCTTCCTCGATTTACATGTCCTAGCACTCTTGTTGAAAATAAATTGACCATAAATGTAAAAGTTTACTTCTGGACTCTCAGTTCTAGTCCATTGATCTATATGTCTATCTTTATGCTAGTTCCACAGCGTCTGGATTACTGTAGCCTTGTAGAAAGTTTTGAAATCAGGAAGCATGGGTCCTTCAACTAACTAACTTACTTTCTTTCTCTTTCTCTCTCTCTCTCTTTCTTTCTTTCTTCCTTTTTCTTTCTTTCTTTCTTTGAAGGATTAAAACATTTTTTATTGTTTTTGTTGTTTTTTTGTTTTTTAAGTAACCTCTGTCCCCAATGTAGGGCTTGAACTCACAACCCTGAGATCAAGAGTCACATGCTCTATGGACTGAGCCAGCCAGGTGCTCCAAAGGATTTTTTTTTTTAATCCAGTGTAGTTAAAACACAGTGTTATGTTCATTTCAGTCTTTTTTTTTCCCCCAAGGATTTTTTTACTATTCCATGGGTGTCACTTTAGCAGGTCTCACTGAGCTAGGTCTACTGCTTAGTTTTGTGGTTCTAGGCCTTTGAAAAAATTATTGAGGTACAATTGACATATATTGGTTTCAGGTATACAACATAATGATTCAGTACTTGTATATATTGGGAAATGATCACCACAGAAAGTCTAATTAACATCCATCACCATATATAATTACAAACTCTTTTCCTCTTGGGATGAGAACTTTTTAAGATTTATTCTCTTAGCAACTTTCAAATGTGCAGTACAGTATTATTAAACTATAGTCACTATGCTATACATTACATCCCGTGGCTTATTCTGTAACTGGAAATTTGTACCTTTTTTTAATTTTTTTAAGATTTATTTATTTGAGAGAGAGAGAATACGAGTGGGAGGGGTAGAGGGAGAGGGAGAGGGAGAGAGAACCCCGAGCAGATTCCATGCTGAGCACTGAACCCGACACAGGGCTTGATCTCACAACCCTGAGATCACCACCTGAGCCGAAACCAAAAGTTAGCTGCTCAACCCACTGTGCTACCCAGGTGCCCTGGAAGTTTGTATCTTTTGATTCCCTTCACCCATCTACCCCCGCCCCCCACTTCCCTCTCCTCTGGCACCCACTAGTCTGTTTTCTGTATGTATGAGCTTGATGGGGCTTTTTGTTTTTTTAGGTTTCACATATTAGTGAGATCATGTGGCCTAATCCCCTCTAGGTCCATGCATGTTGTTGCAATGGCAAGATTTTATTCCTTTTTATGGTTGAATACTGTCACATTATATATACATACCACATTGCCTTTATCTGTTTCTCCATTAATAGACACTTAGGTAGGGGTACCTGGCTGGCTCAGTCGGAAGAGTGACCGTTCGACTCTTGATCTCAGGGTGATGAGTTCAAGCCCCACACTGGGTGTAGAGATTACTTAAATAAGTAAATAAACTTAAAAAAAAATAGACACTTGGGTTGTGTCCATGTCTTGGCTATTGTAAATAATGCTGCAGTGAACTGGGGTGGAGGGGAGGAAGGTGGGGGAGGGGTGCAAATATCTTTTCAAGCTAAAGGTTTTGTTTTCTTCAGATAAAAGCCCAGAAGAGGAATTGCTGGCTCATTTGGTAGTTCTATTTTTAATTTTTGAGGAACCTCCATACTGTTTTCTTTTTTTTTTTTTTTTTAATATTTTATTTATTTCACAGCGGGAGAGAGATCACAAGGAGGCAGAGAGGCAGGCAGAGAGAGAGAG
>LNAC01000036.1:6994938-7021174 GCA_002007465.1 Ailurus styani | reverse complement strand
TTTTTTTTAAGATTTTATTTATTTATTTGACACAGAGAGAGAGAGATTACAAGTAGGCAGAGAGGCAGGCAGAGAGAGAGGAGGAAGCAGGCTCCCTGCGGAGCAGAGAGCCCGATGCGGGCCTCGATCCCAGGACCCTGAGACCATGACCTGAGCTGAAGGCAGAGGCTTTAACCCACTGAGCCACCCAGGGGCCCTATTTGTGAAAATTTTCTTAATACGGCTTACATTATATAAGTTTTGAGAAAAAATCTGAATGTAGTATTAGATGGGTTTTGATATTATTTGGATGATGGTACAGAATTCAGAAGTCTTATAATCTTGATGTTCTCAAGAAAGTTATTAGCTTATAGGCAGCCTGATATTTATCATTTCTAATGAGGCTTCTGGGGTTTATGAGTAAAAATTATAAGTGCAGGCCATTAGGAGCTATTGTTTATCAAATAACTACAGATACTGATGTTTCTGTTACAATAAGATTTTTTTTTACTGTACTTTTAAAACTTTTTTTAACCAGTAATTTTAAATATTGTTATTGCTATAAAGGGACACAGTTTGAAATCTAAAGAGAGAAAAAGAAAGATTATTTTTCTTATTCAGTGGTCATTTCAGTTTAGTTTACCTGACTAAGCAGCTGCAGTATAAAGTATATTAAATTTTATTCTATTGGAAATCAATGGCTGTGCTTCTGAAAGATAACTGCTAATATATCTTATCCTTTTATAAGCAGGAGGAAAAAGTGGCTAGGGTAATGGTTAGCTTTCGTATATTTTACATAAAGTTTGTTTCATCTTAAAAGTTTGTGCTTTATTACACATTACTAAGTAAATTCAAAGTTACTCTTTTTTTTCATGGAATTAGCTGGAATTGAGTGTATCTTTTTCCAGTTATGTTATCTTTTGCAGTGTTTATCTTTAAAATGGCAATTAGGTATTTATTCATTAAAATTTTTTCTTCAATCAAGGAACTGGACAGCTTTCCCTAAAACAAATCTAGGAATTTAAGATTCTACATTTAGTGCAGTTAGTCAGTCCATTTTATAGATGAAGAAACGAGCTACGGAGAAACTGAGCTGCCTGAGCTTTCTAGTATTAGGGAATATTTTATATCAGAGGTTGCATAAATTAGTGAATTCACTTCATATTGAAATACAAGAATACACTTAGTTCTGATTTGGCGAACACGTCTTCAGATCAGTAGTAAACAAAGTTTACTTAAGTCATTTCAGAAACCATCCTATATTTGCTTTCCACTATTGTTTTGAATGACATGTACTCTAAATGGTGACTTATTTATGATTCACCTTGTTTCAATTAGGTTTTTAATTTTTTTGATACGTTATAAGTGACATTCAGGAAAGTATATGTCATAAGTTTATAGCTCTGTAATTTATTACAAAGTAAACATCTCTGTAACCACTACCTAGGTCAAGGAATAGAATGTTATTGGCAACCCCCAAGAGTCCCTCATACTCCCTTCCAATCGTCACTCCCTTTCAGCCTCCCAGAGGTAACCACCATGCTGACTTCTAAAACCATAGAGTAGTTTTGGCTGTTTTTGAACTTTATATAAGTGAAATCATATAGTACGTGTTCTTTTGGTTAATATTATATCTGAGACTAATCTGTTTTTCTTTTTATTTTTAAAGATTTTATTCATTTATTTGAGAGAGAGAGAGATTGAGAGAACAAGTGGGAGAAAGGGCAGAGGGAGAAGCAAACTCCCTTTGGAGCAGGGAGCCTGATGTGGGACTCAGTCCTAGGACCCTGGTATCATGACCCGAGCTGAAGGTAGATGTTTAACCCACTAAGCCACCCAGGTGCCCAATCTGTGTTTTTCCATGGAGAAGTAGTTCAGTCATTCTCATTGCTGTTGATTCTAATATACATGTTGATTCTAATGAACATGTTTTCAGTTTGGAGCTGTTCCAAATAATACTGATATGAACATTTCTAACATTTCTGTATGTGACTTCTGGTGTGCACACATTTCTGTGGCATATATATTTCTAGAAGTAGAAAAATTGGTCATGGGTATGCATATATTTAACTTTACCAATAATGCTGTATCATTTTTCAGATTTGTTGTTCCCATTTATACTTCTTTTAGCAGTGTATGAGAATGCCAGTTGCTTTATATTCAGTTATGTGGTTTGATTAAAATATCACTCTATAGTGTTTGAAAAATCTTGTGTTCTTTTTCAAAAATCTCCAAAGATGAGTGTTTGGTGATGGATAGCTATTTCTACCTAAATGAGACATAAGTGAGTACCTCTGTTGTGCCTGTTGAATTACAGCATATTCAAACAAATCATAGTTTCTTGTTTTCAAAGTTATGATCAAGTAAGAGGTCTTTTCTCGATCCTTAAAAATGTTTGGTTTTGAAATACAGTGACTAGTACAGCATTTTAGGGGATATGGTTTGGAAAGAATGAAAAAAATAACATATCTGTAACTTTTAAAGAAATCTTGGAGGAGATAGAAAAAACTTTCAGCCAAAATGAATTTGGTAACTATTAGGTAAAATGTACATGATACTTAGAAATAAGGCCCTGGGGAAGGAGGAGGAAAGTATTATAAAGATGTATATTATTCCTGAGATGAATACTGTGTGTCAGAAATGGCCAAAGCTCACAGGGCTACTAACAGGGATATGCATCATTATGTATATAGCGACCCAAGCGATTGCTTTCTTGAGATGCTTTTGGTCAGAGACTTCAAGGAAGGCAATGAAATGCTATATGGTCTCATTAAAGTAGTGGGAAATTGAGTTTCATATCCTTATTTTATTCTAGGAGTAAGGAAAAAATATTTTTAATAATTTATAGTATTCCCCCCAAAAATGGAATTGAGTTTCTCAAGGATTTGAATGTGAAATTGCATCTTAGAAGATATGTTGAGGAAGATGTGTCAACATTTGACTGAATTCGAAATGCTAAGTAAATGGATTTGATAGAAATGAAGTCACTGCATAAAATCTTATGTCTATTAAAATACTTTAAATGAATCAGAAAGGCAAGGAAAGCTATAAGAAAGAAAATCCAAGATAGTGTAGTGTCATAGAAGCTGAGAGAATTTCCAGAAGGCAGAGGGTTTACTTGAACTGAATTCAGGAGACATTTATTTATTTATTTTTTTAAAGATTTTATTTATTTATTTGATACAGAGAGAGAGATTGGATCACAAGTAGGCAGAGAGGCAGGCAGAGAGGCAGGAGGAAGCGGGCTCCCTGCTGAGCAGAGAGCCCGATGCGGGCCTCGATCCCAGGACCCTGAGATCATGACCTGAGTCGAAAGCAGAGGCTTTAACCCACTGAGCCACCCAGGCGCCCTTCAGGAGACATTTAAACAGCTTTTGTTATTGGCCAAGCAAACTGGTAACTGGTACTGCAGATGAATAAGTCATGGGCCTTGTTCTTTAAGCATTCAGTGCCTAAATAGTATATGATAGATGGGAGGTGCATGGATGATTAGAGGCTTCATATAAAAAATGGTATTTTTTTTTTTTAAAGATTTTATTTATTTCACAGAGGGAGAGAGATCACAAGGAGGCAGAGAGGCAGGCAGAGAGGGGGGGGGGAAGCAGGCTCCCCGCTGAGCAGGGAGCCCGATGCGGGCCTCGATCCCAGGACCCTGAGATCATGACCTGAGCCGAAAGCAGCGGCTTTAACCCACTGAGCCACCCAGGCGCCCAAAAAATGGTATTTTTGAGTTTAGCTTCTGTCACTTTTGGTAGTGGTGGCAAGTGTTTCTTAGTGGTCAAAGACAGGGGTTGCGAGAACATTCGGATTAGCCTAGGAACTTATTAGTCACCCTTGAAAGTATAGTTTCAGTAATTTTATGGGTGTAGAAAGTAAAGTACAAGAGGATAGCAGGCAAGTGGGTATTTGGAAAATGAAGACATTGGATCACTTATTCTCAGTATTTGTCACTGAATGGAAGGATAGACATAAGGTGATTGTGTGTGTACATTTCTGTTAAGGTAGGAGAGACCTACTGCCTAAAGTTAGAAGGGAAGCAGGTAATTGCAAGGGGATGATTAAAGATCCTAGACAGAGTTGGAATGTATGTGGGTGTAAGTTGCTTAAAAGCTAGATGAAATGGTATTAAGAAGTGAAAGGTTTATCTGTGGAAAAAATTCATGCTTCCTGTTTTGAGAACAGGTAGACGAAAAAGGATAGAAGCAAAGAGAGAGACATGCTTCTGAAAAGATGACTGATGAGTTTCAACTGGAAAATCTTGGAAGAGTTAAGTAAGAGGCAGAATTGTCCTTGGGTGACATTGGGGAAATTAGGATTGAAGGCTTGAGGAGATAGCCTGAAAGCATAGGAAAATGAATTTAAACACTTTCTAAGTAAAAGCAAGGATTACATTGAAGGTACAGGTTGATATGAACCTTGTTTTAATACTGTGCCAGGCATTTAACAAATATTATAAATATGCAGAAATGTTAACTGAATTGGACTGAGGTCTGGATGTCATATTACATTAGTGTTGCTAATAGAGTATGGTGGGTTGCATGAATTAAAAATGGTCACAAGGATATTGAAACAATACAAATTATTAGCAAAAGATTCAGAGGAGGTCTGGAGAAGCTTAATAGTCGTGGGAGAGTTTGACTCTTCGGAAGTCAGAAGCGAGATGACAGGTATGAGAGGAGAAGTTGCATTTATTTTTTTTATTTTTTATTTTTTTTAGATTTTATTTATTTATTTCACAGCGGGAGAGAGATCACAAGGAGGCAGAGAGGCAGGCAGAGAGAGGGGGAAGCAGGCTCCCCGCGGAGCAGAGAGCCCGACGCGGGCCTCGATCCCAGGACCCTGAGATCATGACCTGGGCCGAAAGCAGAGGCTTTAACCCACTGAGCCACCCAGGCGCCCGAGAAGTTGCATTTATTAAGTGCTTTCTATATTTTAGGAACTTTGAATGTATTTCTAAACTGTGTATATTTCTAGGGCGCCTGGGTGGCTCAGTGGGTTAAAGCCTCTGCCTTCGGCTCACGTCATGATCTCAGGGTCCTGGGATTGAGGCCCACATCGGGCTCTCTGCTCAGCGGGGAGCCTGCTTCCTCCTCTCTCTCTCTCTCTCTGCCTGCCTCTCTGCCTACTTGTGATCTGAGCTCTCTCTCTGTGTCAAATAAATAAATAAAAATCTTTAAAAAAATTATAAACTGTGTATATTTCTAAACCATTCAACAACCCTGCAAGTTAGGTGGCAATAACTGAGACCTGGGTCTCAATTTTTAGTGTATTTCAAACTTTGGGAAACTGTGCATTTAAATCAGTTTCCTGTTTTTAACATTAATTGAAATTTATTTGGTTTTATAATATATATTTATATTTAATTTGTTTAGGGGTATGATTGATGTTCAGGACTGCTTCAGGTAGACAACTTGACCTGACTCATTAGCAGCTAGGAAACTTACAATCTATTTTGAGCATCAGCCCAAAGTTAGTTATCCTCAATCATCTTTTACCAAGAGTAGAGATGAGATTATCTTTTAAAGATTGCCCTTTCTGTGAGATGCAAAGCAAGACTAAAGTGTGAATGCCAACAAAGTAAGTAATTGAATTTAGTAAATCACTATCTGCAGAGAGAGATGTTAATATAAACATTAGATGAGTGCTATTTACATTACTGGTTTTCAAGTCTTTTAAAGCAAGGTGTCTTTTCTTTTTTTAAGAATTATTTTTAAGTCATCTCTACACACAATGTGGGGCTCAGACTTATAATCCTGAGATATCAAGACTTGCATGCTCTACCAACTGAGCCAGCCAGGCACCCCTGAATCCTTTGTTTTTTGAAAATCCTACTCGAGGGATGCCTGGGTGGCTCAGTCCTTAAGAGTCTGGTGCGTTTGACTCAGGTCATGATCCCAGAGTCCTGGGATGGAGCCCCACATCAGGCTCCTTGCTCAGCGGAGAACCTGCTTCTCTCCCTCTCCCACTCCCCCCTGCTTGTGTTCCCTCTCTCGCAGTGTCTCTCTCTGTCAAATAAATAAATCTTTAAAAAAGAAAAGAAAAGTAAAGAAAAAATCCTACTCGAAAGCTCAATCTGTAAAATCTATAAAAGCTGAACATTCAGGGAGAAATCTTTTATTGATGAGGAAATGGAGGAAGGTGAGGCTTAAAGCCCTCTCTTCCTTTCAGTGGCTAAAGATTACCCAGTGCTCCAAAGAGCACAGATTGAAAACTGTTTACACAGTGCTTTATGTGGATTATTTTACAGTAGTTCTATGAGATCAGTACTGTTACAGTCCCCATTTTAAAGGTGAAGAAACTGAGCTTCAAATGATTAAGTGATTTGCCTAAGATTACATAGCTAGTAAGTGATAAAGCCAGGATTCCAATCTTTTACTAGTCTTATTTTCAGAGCCTGTACTTTAACTCCTATGTCATAATATGGGGCCCTTTGTAGAATCACTTCTCAACAAAAGTAGGATTTTGGGGGGGATAACTGGGAATTAAACTTTAAATTAGGTCACTGAGGCATTTTTTTTTTGTGGTAAAATACACATAAGATGCTATTTTAATTATTCTTTAAAGATTTTATTTACTTATTAGAGAGAGTGAGCGTGAGAGAGAGCACAAGCAGGGGAGGAGAGGGCAGAAGGAGAAGCAGGCTCCCCACTGCGCAAGGAGCCTGATGATGATGATGGTGATGATGATGATGACTTGGGGCTTGATCACAGGACCCTAGGATCATTCCCTGAGCTGAAGGCGGACGCTTAACCAACTAAGCTACCCAGCTGCCCCTATTTTAACTATTTTCAAGTGGACAGTTCAATGGGAGCTTCTTAGTCATAAAAAATGATACATTATTGCTTAAAAGAGTGCTTTTGAATCTTAGCCTTTGGAGTAACTATTAAGGATCAGAGTTTTTGTTTTGTGTTATGACATTATTGTGTCTTTAAATATTTTATTTATTTATTTGATAGAGAGTGAGACTGAGAGCACAAGCGGGGGGAGGGGCAGAGGAAGAGGGAGAAGCAGACTCCCCGCTGAGCAGAGCAGGGAGCCCAAGTGGGGTTCTGTCCCAGGACCATGGGATCATGACCTGAGCCAAAGGCAAATACTTAACTGACTGAGCCAACCAGACGCCCCAACAATATTGAATTCTTGAAAGCTTTTGAGTGTTTACTATGTGCCAGGAGTTGTACTAGTAGATACTAGAGATGCAGAGATGAATAAGAACGAATCTCTGCACTCATCTTTAGTAGGGAAGACAGATTAAGTTCGATCTACTAAAGTAGACATTATAGGAGTACTACTAGACCAAGAATGATAATATGGTGTGTAAGGGATGAGACACAAAAAATGAGTGCCTGCCAGCTTGAGGAGTGTGTGTGTGTGTACACGTACATGTACAGTCAGGCTATGTAGAGACAGTAGTACTTGAGTTTAATCTCAAAGACATTACTTTATCAGATAGAGGACGTGCAAGGTCGGGGGCAGTATTATAGGCATAGAGAACTTCTTGTCCATATTAATGGATACGTAAGAGGGTTTGAATTCACCCAGTATTTCAACATGGTTGAGCATGGATTTCCTATGGGAGAATAGAAGGAAAAAAGGGTAGAAGGGCATTGATATCTTTAAGGGAATAAAATGAGTAAGAATATATGTTGAGAGGGCAAAGACAAATTTAGGCATCTGGTGATACCATTGATTCACATAAACATTTTTTAAATGAGTTGGAAACTACAATTAGATATAACAGGCGTGGGTCTTAGTAATTTTTGAGCAAGTTAACATAGACTCTTGATCTATATTCCTAGTTCTGTGGGTCAATGAGAGGAAAATACGTATTTATTGGGCATTTACTATGTTTTGAGACTTTGAATATATTCTTCTGAACTCTGCAATAACCCTGCCAAGTAGATGATTATCTAAGGAAAGCAGACTGAGAGGTTTCAAGAACTGCTGAAGGTTACACAGTTTAGAGAGATGGTAGAAACCTGGGGTCGGGTCCCTTGGCTATGCAGTTACTAATTTACATTTGCCAGATGTTTTTCTAATTGATTAGTGAGTCTATTTTATTATTAAACAGTTGAAGTTATATATATTACAATGAGATTACTCCAAAACATATCAATGATACATAGAGCAGAGTTAAGGATGGAATTTAATAGAACAGTTTAGAGATTGGAATATGTGACATTAAAGTCTTATCATGTGGGCTTCTATAATGATTTTGTGTATTGTACACAACAGAATGACCTAAGATTTGTTAGTTAGCTGTTAGAAGTAATTTAGAAGGATGTCTGTCTGGATAACTATTTCAAGTTGGTTTATATTTCTTTTGGGTTCTAATTTTTGCTAGTACTCATGTTATATGTTAAGGTCATATTAGCCTGAAACATTTAAAAATGAGAATATTCCTACAACTTAATGTAATGCTGTCTTTCATATAATTTTTAAAGGAATTTTATTTTATTTTATTTTTTTAAAGATTATTTATTTATTTGTCAGAGAGAGAGAGAGAGAAAGCACAAGCAGGCAGAGTGGCAGGTAGAGGCAGAGGGAGAAGCAGGCTCCTTGCCGAGCAAGGAGCCCGATGCGGGACTCAATCCCAGGACCCTGGAATCATGACCTGAGCCAAAGGCAGCTGTTTAACCAACTGAGCCCCCAGGCGTCCCTTAAAGGAATTTTAGATATAGAACATTATTAATATCTTCAAGAAGAAAAAAAATCGTGGTCTTTTTTTAATTAAAAAGTACTTTAAAAATTTAATTTTAGGTAAGTTTTTATTTTATAATATGGGACCCACTACTTAGTGTTTTTCTTGCATTTATCCCTTAATGAGAATTTTATGCTTTTTTTCCCTGATGGAGCTTATATCTGTAGTTTGGTTGGGGTAGGAATGTATTTTTTTTTTTTTTTTTAAAGATTTTATTTATTTATTTCACAGAGGGAGAGAGATCACAAGGAGGCAGAGAGGCAGGCAGAGAGAGAGAGGGGGAAGCAGGCTCCCCGCCGAGCAGGGAGCCCGATGCGGGCCTCGATCCCAGGACCCTGAGATCATGACCTGAGCCGAAAGCAGAGGCTTTAACCCACTGAGCCACCCAGGCGCCCAGGAATGTATTTTTTAATTCCTTTCTTGGACGTCTATGGAGTTTTTAAATGTTTATGAATATGTGACTGGAAAATAAACCACAGTATACAATGTTGAGTTATAAGATAGTTTTTTGAGCATCTCATCCAAACCTGTTATTGATGAGAAAACTGAAGGCCAGAGGGCTAAATATGTTGTCACACATTCAGTTAGTGTCAGAGATTACTATTTTTGTCTCCTGATAAGGGGGAAACAAATAATACCAGTAGGTTTTAGTCTATAGTTTGGGGTAATAAATTTTTTCTTTTGGATCCTTTGAGCCTACTTTTTTTTTTTTTTTAAAGATTTTATTTATTTATTTCACAGAGGGAGAGAGATCACAAGGAGGCAGAGAGGCAGGCAGAGAGAGAGAGGGGGAAGCAGGCTCCCCGCTGAGCAGGGAGCCCGATGTGGGCCTCGATCCCAGGACCCTGAGATCATGACCTGAGCTGAAAGCAGAGGCTTTAACCCACTGAGCCACCCAGGTGCCCTGAGCCTACTTTGAACATGTCTTCTGCTCAGGCTTTTAAGTAACTGTTAAGTAAATTAAGCTGCGACATACTTGATGTCCATATTAAAGAATTACTTTAAGAATATTTTGGTTAGAAGGTTTCCAGCCAGTCAAGAGCTGAAAATTGGGTCACAGTTTGTGATTTGCTATCTAGACATCTTTTACTCTACTTCCCATAAAATAAAATAAAAAAAAAAAAAACAGCTAAATATACTACCAAAGGGTAGATTCTATAGCATATTGTGCTTCTTGTTCAAAAAGAACTTGAGAAATACTGGAGGAAAAAAAAAGAAAAAACAGACTGTAAAATACATACAGTAGAATATTATTCAGCCTTTAAAAGGACAATTCTGGGGGCGCCTGCGTGGCTCAGTGGGTTAAAGCCTCTGCCTTCGGCTCAGGTTATGATCTCAGGTCCTGGGATCGAGGCCCACATCGGGCTCTCTGCTCTGCAGGGAGCCTGCTTCCTCCTCTCTCTCTCTGCCTGCCTCTCTGCGTACTTGTAATCTCTCTCTCTCTGTCAAATAAATAAATAAAATCTAAAAAAATTTTTAAAAAGGACAATTCTGACTAATAATACAACGTGGATGGATCTCGAGGAAGTTATGCTCAGTGAAATAACCCAATTACAAACAAAAACTGTATGATTCTACTTAAATCAGGCATCTAGAATAGTCAAATTCATAGAGAAGATAGAATGGTGATTGCCGGCGGGGGGGAGAGGGGGGGAAGAAATGAGGAATTGTTTAATGGATTGCACAATGTGTATATACTTAAAAGTACTGAATTGTGCACTTAAAAATAGTTAAGGTGGTACATTTTCTTTTATTTATGTTTTACCATATTAAATTAATTTAGCAATTAAAAATAGAAAATATTTTTACATAGGCCATAAACTCAATATCCAAATAACTAATGTTACCATTTTTTAAAAAGTTTCACGTAACACATAGGACAAAAACAATTTCTGCCTTATATAACATTCCCTCTCCCCAACCCAAAAAGAAAAATTTGTCCATTCCATGAGTATTTATTGGCTATTTATTGTGTTTTAGATACTGTTTAATAAGTGCCAGGGATACATCAAATAAACATTTTTGACCTAGAACTTATATTTTATGGGACGCATAGGTTTTAACATGATAAATACGTAAAATAGATAGAATGTTAGCTAATACTAAGGTAGAAAAATAAAGCAGGGGAGGGAAATATTCAGTGTTGGACAGGAAATAATGACATTTCAGACAGGGTGGTCAGAAATGGCCTCATTGAAAAAGTTACTTTTGAGAAAAAAGCTGAATGAAATGAGGGAAGAGTGTACATAGCAAGTACAAAGGCCTTGAGAAAGGAACATATCTGGCTTTTTTAAAATTAAAAATATGGTTAAATTTAATTGTTTAAAAATGTGTTATGTGTACAATTTAGTGACATTAATTTCACTAACAATACTGTGCAATCATCACTGCTCTCTTCCATTTTTCCCCCCACTCCCCCAAACAGAAACTACTCATTAAGAAATAATTCCTTATTTTTCCCTCTCCCCAGCTTCTGGTATTATCTAATCTCTTTATCTCTATAAATTTGCCTAATCTGGGTATTTCATATAAGTGGAATTACACAATATTTTCCCTTTTGTGTCTACTTATTATACTTAGTATAGTGTTTTCAAGGGCCACCCGCACTGTAGCATGTATCAGAACTTTATCCCCTTTTCACAGTTGGATAACATTGCATTTTAGGTATCTACAGATTTTGTTCATCTACTGATGGACACTTGGATTATTTTTGACCTTTTGGCTACTGTGGATAATGCTACTATGAATATTTGCATATAAATATTTGAGTCCCTGTTTTTTATTCTTTTGGGTGTAGAGTGTGTAGGTGTAGAATTGCTGGCTTATATGGTAATTCTGTGTCTAACTTTTTGGGAAACCACCACACTTCCCCATAGTGGGTGTGCCATTTTACATTACTAACAGCAATGTATGAGACTGCCAGTCTTTCCACATCCTTTGAAACACTTGTTATTTTTCATTTTAAAAATAATATCCTTTGGTAGTTGTGAAGTGATATCTCATTGTGATTTTGATTTGCATTGTCCTAATGACTGATGTTGAGTATCCCTGTTCATTGACCATTCCTGTATCTTCTTTGAATAAACGTGTATTGAAGTCCTTTGTCCATTTTTAATTAAGTTGGGTTGTTTCTAGTAGTGAATTTATAGGAGTTCTTTATAGATTCTAGATAGTAAACTTTTATCAGATATATGATTTGCATATATTTTGTCCCATTCTGTGGGTTATCTTTTTACTCTCTTGATAGTATTCTTTTTTTTTGTTTTAAAGATTTTATTTATTTATTTCACAGCGGGAGAGAGATCACAAGGAGGCAGAGAGGCAGGCAGAGAGAGAGGGGGGGAAGCAGGCTCCCTGCCGAGCAGAGAGCCCAATGCGGGCCTCGATCCCAGGACCCTGAGATCATGACCTGAGCCGAAAGCAGAGGCTTTAACCCACTGAGCCACCCAGGTGCCCTCTTTTTTTTTTTTTTTTTAAAGATTTTATTTATTTATTTATTTCACAGAGGGAGAGAGATCACAAGTAGTCTGAGAGGCAGGCAGAGAGAGAGGAGGAAGCAGGCTCCCCGCTGAGCAGGGAGCCTGATGCGGGCCTGGATCCCAGGACCCTGAGATCATGACCTGAGCCGAAGGCAGAGGCTTTAACCCACTGAGCCACCCAGGCGCTCTCTTGATAGTATTCTTGATAGTATTCTTTGGTGCACAAGTTTTTAATTTTTATGAAGCCCAGTATATCTTTTTTTTCTTTTGTTACCTGTGGTTTTGATGTTATATTTAAGAAACCATTGCCAATCCAGAATCATGAAAATTTGTCCCTGTGTTTTCTCCTAATAGTGTTAGAAGTTTTAAGAGTTAACAGTTTTAGCTCTTAAATTTAGATCTTTGATTTATTTCTGTTGATTTTTTTTCTTTTTTTTTTATGGTATAAGGTACGAGTTCAGCTTTATTCTTTTGCAGGTGGCTATCTAGTTTTCCCAACACCAGTTGTAGAATAGACTGTTTTTCCCCCACTGAATGTTCTTGGCACCCTTGCCAGAAATCAGTTGACCATTTGAGGGTTTATTTCTGGGCTTTCTATTCCATTGGTCTCTATGTCTATCCTTATGCCAATAACACATTGTTTTGATTACTGTAGTTTGTAGTAAGTTTTGAAAGTGGGAAGTGTGGGTCTTCCAACTTCATTCTTTTTCAAGATTGTTTTGGCTATCCTGGATCCCTTAGAATTCCATTTGAATTTTAGGATGAGTTTTTCTATATATGCAAAAAATCATTGGGACTTTGGTAGGAATTGCATTGAATCTGTAAATTGCTTTGGGCATTATTGTTGTCTTAACAATATTAAGTCTTTTGATCCGTGTACACAGAATGTCTTTCCATTGATTTAGATCTACTTTAATTCCTTTCAGCACTGTTTGTCTTCAAAACGATGCAGTTTTCAGTGTACATATCTTACATGTCCTTCATTAAATTTATTCCTAAGTTTTTATTTTTTTAATGCTATCGTAAAAGGAATTATTTTTTTTAATTTCCTTTCCGGAACGTTGATTGCTGTCTTACAGAAATACAATTGATTTTTCTGCGTAGATTTGTATCCTAGAATTTTGCTGCATTTGTTTATTAGCTCTAGCAGTTTGTGTGTACGCGTGTGTGTATTTACAGTTTTCTACATATAAGATCATGTTATCTGTGAATAAGATACTTGTACTTCTTCCTTTCTAATTTAGATGCCTTTCATTTTCCTTTCTTGCCTATTTTCTCTGGCTGGATTTTTCAGTACTATATTGGATAGAAGTGGTGAAAGTGAGCATCCTTGTCTTGTTCCTGATCTTGGGGCAAAAGCTTTCATTCTCTTACCATGGAGTTTGATGTTAGCTCTAGGTTATTCATCCATGGCCTTATCATGTTGAGGAAATTCCTTTCTATTCCTGTTTAGTCAGTATTTTAATCATAAAAGAGTATTGGAAGGGTATTAGATTTTGTCAAATGCTTTTTTTGCATCAATTGATACGAAGATGTGCTTTTACCTTTATTTTATTAATGCAGTGTATTACATTGATTGGTTTTTGTATGTTAATTACCTTTACATGCCTAGGATAATTCCCACTTGTTCATATAATATATTGTATATGTCTGTATATGTATATGTATAATATGCTGTTGGATTTGGTCTGTTAATATTTTGTTGACAATTTCTACATCTGTATTCATAAGAGATATTAGTCTTTAGGGTCTTGTTCTGTTTTTTGGTTTGGGGTTTTTCCCTTGTAATGTCTTTAGCTTCATTATCAGGGTAAGGTTAGCTTCACAAAATGAGTTATAGAGTACTTCTGACTTTTCACTTTTGTGGAAAAATTTGAGAGGCATCGGTATCAAATATTTGGTAGAATTCACCATTAAAACCATCTGGTCCTGGGCTTTTCTTTGTTAGGAGGTTTTTGATTACAGATTTGATCTTATTTGTTTTAGGTCTGTTTATATTTTCTACCTCTTATCAATTTTGGTAGGTTATGTGACAATTTGTCTGTTTCATCTAGGTTTATCCAATTTGTTGGTGTGCCGTTGTTCATATTATTCTTATAATAGCATTCTTCTATAAAAAGGACTTACTATTCTTATATAAAAAGGGCTTATAAAGTCCTTACACAGATTGTAGAGTCTATATTGTAAAGTAAAAGTATATATTAGTATCCTCTTTTGACTCTGTTTTTAGTAATTTGGATCTTCTCTTAGCCAGTCTAGTTAAAGATTTGTGAATTTTGTTGATCTTTTCAGAAAACTAATGTTAAGTTTCACTGATTTTCCTCTATTGTCTTTCTCTTCTTTATTTCATTTCTCTCCACTCTAATCTTCATTATTTCTTTCTTTCTCCTTCCTTTGGACTTAGTTTGCTCATTTCCTTAAGGTGTACATTTAAGTTATCAATTGAATTTTTTTTTTTAGATTATTTATTTATTTATTTATTTGACAGAGAGAGATTACAAGTAGGCAGAGAGAGAGGAGGAAGCAGGCTCCCTGCTGAGCAGAGAGCCCGATGCAGGCCTCGATCCCAGGACCCTGAGATCATGACCTGAGCCGAAGGCAGAGGCTTTAACCCACTGAGCCACCCAGGCGCCCTCAATTGAATTTTTTTAATGTGGTTTTTTACACACATGAGTTTCTCTTAGAGCATTGTTTTTGCTTTATCTCATAAGTTTTGTATGTTGTATTTTCAGTTTTATTCAACTGAGGGAATTTCGTAGTATCTCTTTTTATTTTTTGGATAGGATTTTTCACATTTCATTAAGCTGGAAATATTTTGCTTTTATAGCTTTGAAAAGAGAAGCTGTAAGGGAGACCTAAGTCTTCAAGAATTTGAAGGTTGTCGTAATTAGGTTTATTTTAAACAATCTCTAAGTAGATGCCTATGAAGGCAGGAGGAAAGCGAATTTTTAAAAAACTTTTTAACAGGTATTAAGTATAGTTTGAATACCTTAACAGGAGTTGTTCTAGAAATTCATAGACCTTTTTTCTTTTTTTAACAAAGAAATGGTGAATTCAGATTTGTCAGCTTTTTATTTTGCCAAATAAGGATATTCTTTAAAATGACAGATATCTCCTATCATTATCATTTTAGTCTTAAAAAATGTTTCTGTGTACAACTTAAGTGTTTTGGTCACTGTCATTGAAAGAGTTGCTATTTGTTACCTTAAAATAATTTCAAATGTTCATAGCCACCAGTGATAATAATTTTACCACAGTAAGAATATTAGTCAAGTGTTACACCAGAGAAGAAATTTTAAACAGTGAAATAGCTCCCTATTGCCTCTAGGATAAAGTCCAGATTTCTTAACATGGCTAATTTAAAGCCTTGGATATCTGACCTCTGCCTGCCTCGAGATCTCTGTCTGGCTAGTAGTATGCTCTGGCCACACTACATTATTGAGTAGTCTCTGAAATGTTATGTCCTCCCTCATCTCTGGGTATTTCTTGTAGTGTTCTCATTGTAAAAGACTTGTCTCCTATCCTAACAGGGATTACTACTTCCTTTATTTAGTGTTTCATAATTCCCCTTTGAGGCAGACAGAACTGTAGTTCATAGTTTGTGTTGCTATTTTTGCTTTATTTTGTTTTTTTCCAGATGAAAACGAATAGTATGTGATCTTCTCAAAGTCCTATAGCTAGGAGGTAGAAGAGCCAGGACTCAGGTCTATGTTTTGTTTTTATTTAAGTATCGTGTTCTTTCTAATTTCTATGCAGTCATTCACTGATTTAGCAAAAATTTATTATGTGCCTGCTATGCTAGGCAACATACTAAGGATACAAAGATGACAACAGTGTTCCTTTTTTTCCAAGGGTACACTGCCTAGTGGAGGGAAAAGAAAAATATAATACATAATTATAATGGAGTGTTATTTGTAGTATGCACAGGTTATAAGACAGACAGTTGAGTCTGAAGAGGCCTTCTATAGAAAGTGAATCCAAAGCTGAATTTTCCCCAAGTATAAATTTGAAATAGCTAGCTCATAAACAAAGTAAAAATTAATGTAGCACAAATTTAATACTGTACAGAAATGCTGAAGGGATGACTAATAGAAAACTGAATAATTTGGTACAGCTCAGTGCTGCACGTATTAAATGGGATGAAACTCATGTGTAGAGCCTACTGGGAAGCCTAATTCATGTAGTAGAAATAAAATGAGGGATTTATTTGGAAAATACAGAGATGTCTTGAAGAAAAAGCAACTATTAGACATTCAGAAAGTCAATCTACACTGAAGTAAGTTTATATATATATGGATATATATATATATATATATATCTCCTATTTCAAAACATAGTCAGTGATTTTATTTTTACTCTATTTTTACTCAGTTCAAATATTGCCTCATCTCTATGCCTTTATCCATCTTTCCCAGAAATAATTAATTGCCATCTAATATAACATTGTGCCGTGTATGCATCTCTGCTAAGGCATGCCTCTCTACTCATTTACCTGTTTTCTTCCGCTCTGGATTATAAACTTCGGGAAGGCAGGGATTCTGTCCTATTGATGTACAATCCTCATGTCATTGGCATCGATAAATACGGAAATGAAGTTCGAGAAGTAATTTTATTTTGATTCTAAATACTCGTCTCAACCTTAAAAGAATTCTGTCCCCCTAATATTTAATTTTACTGTAGTGGATCAATAAGGTTCCTGCAGCAGTGCTCCAGCTTACATTATTGCCTTTACTTTCTATCCTTCTCCATTTGCATGCCCACTGCAGTAGTCATCCCTCTCCCTAAATACATACTTCCTCCCGTGCTGCCATTTCTTTATTCCTGAAGTCTTTGGCCCTCCCCTCCAATCCTTTTAGAAGACTCCCTCAAATGTGAACTGTTCCAAGAAGCTTTTCCTGAATAACTTGCCAAGTATGTTCTCTTCTCTTTATAAATTATCTTATAGATGAGCTTGTATCTCTCTCAGGCCACAATTACCATATTTTATTCAATATATGATGTGCTTTTCTTGTGCATTACCCCCTGGCTCCTCCATTTAGATTCTGAACTTCCTGAGGGCAGAAACTTTTGTAGTTTCTGCAAAGTTGCTTTGGATGTAATGGACAGTCCATAAGTATTTGCCTAATGAAATAGCAAGTTAAACTTTGATGTGATATTATCATAAAGTTAGAAAATGCTACATTTACAGAATGAATTACAATAGATCTTTAAGTGGAACTTACATGAGCATTGTGTCCTTTGTAGAATAAACTTCAAATCAGAAGACATGGCTTTATGAGATCTAATGGGCATTTTTTCATAATTTGCCTTTAGTCTTTATTTTTATTTTAATTTTTTTAAGGATTTTAGTTATTTGAGGGGTGGGGAGAGAGAACACAGAGTGAGAGGGAGAGGCAGACTCCCTGCTGAGCAGAGAGCCCTATATGGGACTTGATCCCAAGACCCAGGACCATGACCTGAGCCCAGGGCAGACGCTTAACCGACTGAGCCACCCAGGCGCCCAGTCTCTATTTTTATAACTAAAGTTAACTATTTACAAATATATTCTCACATATTCAATGTGTATCTTCTTAGTGTAATGTTGGTATCTATATTCATTTTCTTGATCATTAGATGTTCCTCGGAAGTACTGACTTTTATTTTTTTTTTTTTTTTTTTAAGATTTTATTTATTCATTTGACACAGAGAGAGAGATTACAAGTAGGCAGAGAGGCAGGCAGAGAGAGAGGAGAGAGGAGGAAGCAGGCTCCCTGCTGAGCAGAGAGCCCGATGTGGGCCTCGATCCCAGGACCCTGGGATCATGACCTGAGCCGAAGGCAGCGGCTTTAACCCACTGAGCCACCCAGGCGCCCTGTACTGACTTTTAGCAGAGCACAAGTAACATGTATTGATAATGTTCTGTTTACATGTCAGAATTCCCCTTCAGAGATCAATTATTACTCATCATCCAAGTGCCTGGAAGTTCTTAATCAGTAAATGTTTATTGGGTAAGAAAATAGCAAAATTCTTTACTTAATTAAAATTTTTACTTCCATATTTTAGGTAAGCCTCAGGTTACATAAATGTAGAAAACATTCTGCTTTAGCACAATCTACCATAATGTACAAAAATTCAACGACTATATCAGTTCTTTCCTATATGGACTATTAGTGCTTTGATACATCATATATTTATTTCCAAAGCAGACTCCTAAAAATTGTTTAACTGTTTTTTAAAAATAAATGTATAAGCATGTAGTAAATCTGTATAAATTCAGGATGTTTTATATTTATGTTTAAGTTCACTGTTAATCGCAGTAAGTAGAAATATATGCAGTAATGTCATATCCTTCCAGTAATTTATTTTCAACATTCAGTTGGGCAGTAGATTTTTATAGTTGTGGGTTCTGAACTCTTGAAGTAATACATTCTAATTATTCAAGAAAGTAATCATTCTAAGATGTACATTTTTTCCACTTTTAACATCTCTAAAATTGGGGTGGTGCCTGGGTGGCTCAGTCAGTTAAGCATCTGACTCTTGGTTTCAGCTCAGACTGTGATCTCAGGGTTGTGAGATTGAGCCCTGTGTTGGGCTCCACACTCAGTGTGGAGTCTGCATGAGATTCTCTCCCTCTCTCCCTGCCTCTCCTTCCACTCACTCTCTTTCCCTCTCAAATAAATAAATAAATCTTTAAAAAAAAAATCTCTCAAATTGAGATGTATCTCAGTACCTATGTGCCAGGTGGGGGTCATGGAGTACTTTTCTGTGCATACACACACATGGTCATGGTTATTTATATTGCCATCACCAGCTGGGCTATGTACATTAGTACTACACATGTTTGTTATTTAATGTCTTTTTGTTTTTTTGAGTTTTTTTTTTTTAAGTAGGCTCCACGCCCAGCGCAGAGCCCAACAAAGGGCTCGAACTCACAACCATGAGATCAACCTGAGCTGAGATCAAGAGTAGGGCACTGAACCAACTGAGCCACCAAGGTGCCCCTAAAATGTCTTTTAAAAATACACTATTTTTCAGTATTTAATGAGAATGTTATTAATTATGCAGGGAGGCACAGAAACAGAGTAGCGGAGCATAAATTTAATATTAGTGAAGCAAATATTTGTTGTTGAAGAAATGACAGCAATTCGGGCGCCTGGGTGGCTCAGTGGGTTAAAAGCCTCTGCTTTCGGCTCAGGTCATGATCTCAGGGTCCTGGGATCGAGGCCCACATCGGGCTCCCTGCTCAGCGGGGAGCCTGCTTCCCCCTCTCTCTCTCTGCCTGCCTCTCTGCCTCCTTGTGATCTCTCTCCCTCTGTGAAATAAATAAATAAAAATCTTAAAAAAAAAAAAAAAAAAGAAATGACAGCAATTCATTTACTTACAGAGCAACAATCAAGTATTTTATGGACCAAGCAGAGTATCTTAAGGCAGAAGAAATTATCAAATCCTTTTGAATAAGACTAAGTCCAAGATCCTTTGAAATGTTATAGTGCCATAGTTTAACTGGCAGCATTTTCTTTTCTCTTTCTTTCTTTTTTTTTTTTTTTTACATTATATCAACTAATGATGTATCTTATATTTGATAACATATTGGATTTGGTAACTTTCATTGTATTTCTTTTTTTGTGTTCCTCTTGATAGATAATCATACAACCATATAAAAGCATAAGACATTGCTTTCCAGATTAATAACTTAGGTGTACATAGATGTTCCCTAGTCTGGAGCCTGAAGCAGAAACTAACATACGTTCCAGAGAAGTGATTTAATCTACCTTCTATTTTGCTAATGGCCTTGTTCAGTTCAGACTACATAGCCTTTTATCTGCTCTGTCTCACAATTATAAAATCTGGAAAAATAACTTTTTCTGTATTTCATTCCTTCTAAAATCATATATTTGTTAAAGGACTTAGGTATATACCATTGTGATTAATAATAAGTCAGTTTCCAGTTAAAATTAACACAGGATTTTTCAGAAGTATTTCTACATTAAAATAGTGAGCATTTTTTAAGGGAATTACTATTTCCTAATATGGACCTTTGAAAATAGAAGTTCTGGAAAAGTTTCTTAGGCCTTTGCTAATGTTTAATTAAACTAATATATAGAGCAGCAGGAACCTTCATTTGTGGTTCTCTAGGCAAGACAATAGAGCAGAGCCATAAATTATCTTGTTAAAAATGTTTGGAGTGATACAGACCTGGAACAAAATTAGCTAGCCATTTCATATTAACGAGTAATCTATTAGATCCTTTCCACACATAAATAGCATATTCGTGTATATATACATATATTCATGTAAACTTAGTCATTTTTTTCTCTTCAGACTATCTTAAGACTAATTCATTGCTTAGCTCAAGCTACTGTTTATTTTTGCCTCAGCTTGATTGTCACCACACATTTATTTACACAGTTTAGTAAATAAGCAATATTTATATTCCAAATGATTTAGTGAGGGTAGGAGGGAGACTTAGGGACAGAGTAATGAATATGACCATTAACAGGAAGGTCCTTGCTTTTGCTACATGAATATCTAAATCAGTTGGCTGTTAGGAAGGCTGATCTTCATGTAGATGGGCATTAGAACCATGGTAGCAGTATGTGGGAACATCCCCAACTATCCCCTGTCTGTATTGTCTGTCAACTGACCAAATGGTTAACTTGTCTCATTTGGCCCAGTTTAACATGATATCATACAGTTGTTGTTGTTCTTTCTTTTAAAGATTTTATTTATTTATTTAAGAGAGAGTGAGCGGGAGGGAGAGGGGGAGGGAGAGAGAAAGAATCTGAAGCCGACTCCACACTGAGCACAGAGCCCAACACTGGACTCAGTCCAATGACTGTGAGATCATGACCTGAGCTGAAACCAAGAGTCGGTTGCCCAACCGACTGAGCCACCCAGGCACCCCATACAGTTGTTCTTCTTGATGTGTTTCTGCATATACTGTATGAAACAAGAAGATTTATCTGCTCAAGAGGTTTAGAGCAAAATATCACAACACACTAATCTGAGAAGATCTGATATCAGCTATCTTAACAAGATGTTACTTTGAAGTGTAATACATATATATTTTAAACATGCCAGAGCTGCTGGGCCGTGATGGTCATTTCACAGTATAGGAGAGAGTCTGACATACCATTCTTAAGTTTACATTATGTCTTCAAAATATATGAACTTCAGCAGCGCCTGGGTGGCTCAGTCAGTTGAGCATCGGGCTCTTGATCTCAGCTCAGGTCTTGATCTCACAGTGGTGAGTACGAGCCCTACGTTGGGCTCCATGCTAAGTATGGAGCCTACTTAAAATATGTGTATGTATGTATGTATATATGTGTATAAATATACATATATGATTTTGAAATTGAAGTAGTATGCATTATTACTTTCTTTTTTTTTTTTTTTTTAAAGATTTTATTTATTCATTTGACGCAGAGAGAGAGATTACAAGTAGGCAGAGAGGCAGGCAGAGAGAGGAGAGAGGAGGAAGCAGGCTCCCTGCTGAGCAGAGAGCCCGATGTGGGCCTCGATCCCAGGACCCTGGGGTCATGACCTGAGCCGAAGGCAGCGGCTTTAACCCACTGAGCCACCCAGGCGCCCTGCATTATTACTTTCAAATGCACACAGTCATGTCCCATGCACCAGCATTTTTTTCCTTGTAGGGAATATCAGTGAGCTTTTTGCAATTTTTTAATCATTCTACCAAAAAATACTGTACACTGAGATTGTATGTTTTTTATTTTTTTTATTTATTTTTTTTTAAAGATTTTTTATTTATTCATTTGACACACAGAGAGAGATTACAAGTAAGCAGAGAGGCAGGCAGAGAGAGAGGAGAGAGGAGGAACCAGGCTCCCCGCTGAGCAGAGAGCCCGATGCGGGCCTCGATCCCAGGACCCTGAGATCATGACCTGAGCCGAAGGCAGCGGCTTTAACCCACTGAGCCACCCAGGCGCCCGAGATTGTATGTTTTTTAAACCATATACAGACTTTGTAAAACTTTAACGAATTCTCATCATTAAACTTTAATTGTTTTTCTTATTTTCCTAGGATTCTGACACTTCATGACATGTCATTATCTAGAGCAATAATGAACATTGACCTGTTTCGGATTAGTTGATGACCTTTGGCAATGATCCAATAATATCCACTACACAGAAGCTGAATATACTTCATTTGGAGTGAATAGCCCAGATTGTCACTGGATTTTTCAAGATGACAGATCCAATGATGGACTTTTTTGATGATGCCAATCTTTTTGGTGAGACCTTAGAAGGTTTGTCAGATGATGCATTTGTACAACCAGGACCTGTTTCACTAGTTGATGAGTTGAACTTAGGTGCAGAATTTGAGCCTTTGCACATAGACTCACTGAACCATGTTCAAGGTACTCCAACACATCAGAAGATAACTGATTATGAGCAGTTAAATCAGTTTGATTCAATGAAATTTCACCAAGTCAATCAGCCTTTTGGTAGCCCAGCTGAACATGTGTTATCTCCACATTCTCAGTTTAATTGTTCTCCGATCCACCCCCAAAACCAGCCCAATGGTTTGTTTCCAGATGTAGCAGATGGCAGTCCAATGTGGGGCCATCAGACAGCTACCAGCATTTCCAATCAAAATGGGTCTCCTTTTCACCAACAAGGACATTCTCACTCTATGCATCAAAACAAAAGCTTTGTGGTACACCATGACTTTGCCTTATTTCAGGCCAGTGAACAACAAACACAGTGCACTTCACTACGCTCACAACAAAACAGAAATAATCTTAACCCAGGGCAGAATTCTCTCAGCCAGTCTAAAAATTTTATGGATGTTAATGTTTCTGGTCCACACAGAGTCAGTGTTAACCACCCATCACAAATCCCTAATGCATCTACGTCGCAACAGTCTCTTTCAATGCAGCAGTTTTCCCAAACGTCAAATCCTTCAGTTCACTTCCTCAAGTGTAGCAGTCATCAAGAAGGGAATTTCAATGGACCTTCTCCAAATATGACTTCTTGTTCTGTCAGTAATTCACAGCAGTTTTCTTCACATTATTCCTTTTCCAGTAATCATGTCTCACCAAACAGTCTTCTGCAGGCCTCTGCAGTGCTCGCACCTAATCATACAAATCAGACTTTATCTGATTTTACCGGAAGTAACTCCTTTTCACCTCATAGGGGAATCAAGCAAGAATCCACTCAACATATGCTAAATCCCAATACATCGTTGAATTCAAATAATTTCCAAATGTTGCATTCATCACATCCTCAGGGTAATTATAGCAATTCAAAATTATCTCCTGTGCACATGAACTTCCCAGATCCTGTTGACTCAGGAACTCAAATGGGCCATTTCAATGATCACGTAGAAACTAATGGCTTTTCATCTTTAGAAGAGAATTTACTTCATCAAGTGGAGTCTCAAACTGAGCCGTTTACAGGACTTGACCCAGAAGACCTCCTCCACGAGGGTCTCCTTCCCCATTTTGATGAGGCAGCATTTGGACAGGATCATTCAAGTCATGTTTTAGATCATGACCTTGAACGGCAGTTTACTTCACATCTTGTAACTCGGCCTTCGGATATGACTCAAACACAGCTGCATAGTCAGGCTCGGAGTTGGCACTCTTCACTTTCTAATCATCAGCATTTACATGACAGAAATCGCCTATATTTACAGCGACAGGTATGTGGCTCTTTTATTTTGGTGATTGGGGATAGAATGGGTTTTTTTTTTTTTTTTTTTTTTTTGAGTTAATTTTATGTGAGACATATCCAGGATTTCTCAGGCATATTTTGACATTGTTTCTATTGCTTTAACAGTCTTATATTTGAAAGTGATTTGTTGATGTGTTCAAAGCAATACATTAACATCTATATTTAGAAAATGATAAAGTTTTAAGACCTTTTTTGTAACTTTCAATTATAGTTGCCTTTAACAGAATGATTTATTATCAAAAATGAAAACTTAACCATAATTAAAATGTAAACAATAGGCAGGGAACATTTTGTCACAAATATAATGAACACAGTGTTAATTATACAAAAGGCCCTACAAAAAGCCCATAAAATTGATAAGCAAACTTTTAGAACTTCACTTGATAACTAAATAAAGCATAGGAGCTGGAATTCACAAAAGGGTAAGTTGATTTAGTAGTAAACAGAACACTCTGAATAATATGCAATTTTAATAATTCAGTTTGCAGCATGGTTTTATTTTTATGTATTAGAAAAAAAATTTTTGTTAATGCTTAATGCTGGCAAATTTATGGTGACATTGGAACTTATGTAGCTTTGTTATTTGACACAAATATTTTGGAAAATAGTTTGATAGTAAATTTGAATGTAATAATAATTTATTACAATAACCCAAGCATAGTAAAAGTAATTTACCCAAAGATATTTATCTTACACTGTCTATACAGGACAACTGGAAGTATCATAGTTTATTACCATAGCATATTAGATGGACTATTACAGGCATTAAAACGTTTGAAGACAATATGTTAGTGATGGGGGAAAAGCATAATTCAAAATGAAGATCACAGTATAGTGGTTAAGAGTACAGGCTCAGGTACCAAATTACCTGGGTTAGAATCTTGGCTACTGTTACTTATCAGCTGTGTGACTTTTAGCTAGTTAGAGAATTTCATTCTGTCTCATTTGTCTCATCTTTTAAATGTGGAATACTAATAGGATCTATTTAATAGGGCTTTGATAAAAATTAAAGGGTTATAATATGTGAAAGTACTGAGAACTGTGCCTAGCATATAGTAAGTACTTAATTAATGTTTTTATAATTATACTATTTTTGATAGCAGTATGAAAATATGCATATGGAAAAAATATTGAAAGGGGATAGACTGGTTTAGGGTAGTGCAATTGTACTTTTCTTTGTTTTCTATAGTTATTGTCATGTTACTCTGTTGTTTCTATAATAAAAGTGTATTTAATGTAATATTTTATCACTTATCTGAAATCTTGTTAAATTAAGGATTCCTAAAATGCTTCAATACCTTGGTTATCTGTGAGATCTGGTGGACAGTGTAATCTATCACAGTACTTGAAATTAAACATTTAGGGACCATTTATTCATCTCAAAGCCTTGAAATGTTTGAAGAAGATAAAATCTTTATCTTTTCCTTTAGCTTGATTTTATTTCTGCTTCAAATGGTATTTTCAGTACATTTTTTGAGATGTCTGGATAGATGTTAAGATAGTTAAAAGGCACTCTTAAACCTTCCCTCCTCTTTTGTGGCCTGAGTAGAGTATTGGGATTTTGCTCCCTCTACTGGAAGAGGATCAGGCATTTTCTTTAGGACCCTAGGAAAAACCTCTACTGCTTGAACATAAAGTCATCTATCCTCTTAATATGTAGATTTCTGACTAGTTGGGACTAGTCATTTTGTGTAGCATATACTTGAAGGTGTGAAGCCCGAAATTTATATACTTCATACTTTTATTTTTCTAGGGCCTTGTCATCATTTTAGTTTTTCTTTAATTCATGTTTTCCTAAACATGTTCTACTGGCTTTAAAAGAAGGTACAGATTTGGAGTGAATAAAGGGTAATTATAAATAACTAGAGTAGTTGCCAGTGCTAACCTGTAGATGGTATTATCTGAGAGAAATTTTTTTCAGACCCATCCTAAGCAACCTTTCATAAATCATCTTACTCTACTGATAAATTCACAAGACTTTATTTAAATGTACGTAACTTTTTGTTTCAGAGTTTGTTTTGTTTTGCTAACTTCTTGTTCTTTATGTTAGATGTTGAAAAACAGATCAAGGGCAGTCGGTTTGGGATACTTTTTTGACTTATTGAAAAGCTATTCTCAAGTTTCCTATTATTAGTGGGTNAGTAGGCAGAGAGGCAGGCAGAGAGAGAGGAGAGAGGAGGAAGCAGGCTCCCTGCCGAGCAGAGAGCCCGATGTGGGCCTCGATCCCAGGACCCTGGGATCATGACCTGAGCCGAAGGCAGCGGCTTTAACCCACTGAGCCACCCAGGCGCCCATCCTATTATTAGTGTTAAGAATGATATTTGGGGGGCGCCTGGGTGGCTCAGTGGGTTAAAGCCGCTGCCTTCGGCTCAGGTCATGATCCCAGGGTCCTGGGATCGAGGCCC
>LNAC01000036.1:6943742-6993459 GCA_002007465.1 Ailurus styani | reverse complement strand
AGCCCGATGCGGGCCTCGATCCCAGGACCCTGAGATCATGACCTGAGCCGAAAGCAGAGGCTTTAACCCACTGAGCCACCCAGGCGCCCAGGAATGTATTTTTTAATTCCTTTCTTGGACGTCTATGGAGTTTTTAAATGTTTATGAATATGTGACTGGAAAATAAACCACAGTATACAATGTTGAGTTATAAGATAGTTTTTTGAGCATCTCATCCAAACCTGTTATTGATGAGAAAACTGAAGGCCAGAGGGCTAAATATGTTGTCACACATTCAGTTAGTGTCAGAGATTACTATTTTTGTCTCCTGATAAGGGGGAAACAAATAATACCAGTAGGTTTTAGTCTATAGTTTGGGGTAATAAATTTTTTCTTTTGGATCCTTTGAGCCTACTTTTTTTTTTTTTTTAAAGATTTTATTTATTTATTTCACAGAGGGAGAGAGATCACAAGGAGGCAGAGAGGCAGGCAGAGAGAGAGAGGGGGAAGCAGGCTCCCCGCTGAGCAGGGAGCCCGATGTGGGCCTCGATCCCAGGACCCTGAGATCATGACCTGAGCTGAAAGCAGAGGCTTTAACCCACTGAGCCACCCAGGTGCCCTGAGCCTACTTTGAACATGTCTTCTGCTCAGGCTTTTAAGTAACTGTTAAGTAAATTAAGCTGCGACATACTTGATGTCCATATTAAAGAATTACTTTAAGAATATTTTGGTTAGAAGGTTTCCAGCCAGTCAAGAGCTGAAAATTGGGTCACAGTTTGTGATTTGCTATCTAGACATCTTTTACTCTACTTCCCATAAAATAAAATAAAAAAAAAAAAAACAGCTAAATATACTACCAAAGGGTAGATTCTATAGCATATTGTGCTTCTTGTTCAAAAAGAACTTGAGAAATACTGGAGGAAAAAAAAAGAAAAAACAGACTGTAAAATACATACAGTAGAATATTATTCAGCCTTTAAAAGGACAATTCTGGGGGCGCCTGCGTGGCTCAGTGGGTTAAAGCCTCTGCCTTCGGCTCAGGTTATGATCTCAGGTCCTGGGATCGAGGCCCACATCGGGCTCTCTGCTCTGCAGGGAGCCTGCTTCCTCCTCTCTCTCTCTGCCTGCCTCTCTGCGTACTTGTAATCTCTCTCTCTCTGTCAAATAAATAAATAAAATCTAAAAAAATTTTTAAAAAGGACAATTCTGACTAATAATACAACGTGGATGGATCTCGAGGAAGTTATGCTCAGTGAAATAACCCAATTACAAACAAAAACTGTATGATTCTACTTAAATCAGGCATCTAGAATAGTCAAATTCATAGAGAAGATAGAATGGTGATTGCCGGCGGGGGGGAGAGGGGGGGAAGAAATGAGGAATTGTTTAATGGATTGCACAATGTGTATATACTTAAAAGTACTGAATTGTGCACTTAAAAATAGTTAAGGTGGTACATTTTCTTTTATTTATGTTTTACCATATTAAATTAATTTAGCAATTAAAAATAGAAAATATTTTTACATAGGCCATAAACTCAATATCCAAATAACTAATGTTACCATTTTTTAAAAAGTTTCACGTAACACATAGGACAAAAACAATTTCTGCCTTATATAACATTCCCTCTCCCCAACCCAAAAAGAAAAATTTGTCCATTCCATGAGTATTTATTGGCTATTTATTGTGTTTTAGATACTGTTTAATAAGTGCCAGGGATACATCAAATAAACATTTTTGACCTAGAACTTATATTTTATGGGACGCATAGGTTTTAACATGATAAATACGTAAAATAGATAGAATGTTAGCTAATACTAAGGTAGAAAAATAAAGCAGGGGAGGGAAATATTCAGTGTTGGACAGGAAATAATGACATTTCAGACAGGGTGGTCAGAAATGGCCTCATTGAAAAAGTTACTTTTGAGAAAAAAGCTGAATGAAATGAGGGAAGAGTGTACATAGCAAGTACAAAGGCCTTGAGAAAGGAACATATCTGGCTTTTTTAAAATTAAAAATATGGTTAAATTTAATTGTTTAAAAATGTGTTATGTGTACAATTTAGTGACATTAATTTCACTAACAATACTGTGCAATCATCACTGCTCTCTTCCATTTTTCCCCCCACTCCCCCAAACAGAAACTACTCATTAAGAAATAATTCCTTATTTTTCCCTCTCCCCAGCTTCTGGTATTATCTAATCTCTTTATCTCTATAAATTTGCCTAATCTGGGTATTTCATATAAGTGGAATTACACAATATTTTCCCTTTTGTGTCTACTTATTATACTTAGTATAGTGTTTTCAAGGGCCACCCGCACTGTAGCATGTATCAGAACTTTATCCCCTTTTCACAGTTGGATAACATTGCATTTTAGGTATCTACAGATTTTGTTCATCTACTGATGGACACTTGGATTATTTTTGACCTTTTGGCTACTGTGGATAATGCTACTATGAATATTTGCATATAAATATTTGAGTCCCTGTTTTTTATTCTTTTGGGTGTAGAGTGTGTAGGTGTAGAATTGCTGGCTTATATGGTAATTCTGTGTCTAACTTTTTGGGAAACCACCACACTTCCCCATAGTGGGTGTGCCATTTTACATTACTAACAGCAATGTATGAGACTGCCAGTCTTTCCACATCCTTTGAAACACTTGTTATTTTTCATTTTAAAAATAATATCCTTTGGTAGTTGTGAAGTGATATCTCATTGTGATTTTGATTTGCATTGTCCTAATGACTGATGTTGAGTATCCCTGTTCATTGACCATTCCTGTATCTTCTTTGAATAAACGTGTATTGAAGTCCTTTGTCCATTTTTAATTAAGTTGGGTTGTTTCTAGTAGTGAATTTATAGGAGTTCTTTATAGATTCTAGATAGTAAACTTTTATCAGATATATGATTTGCATATATTTTGTCCCATTCTGTGGGTTATCTTTTTACTCTCTTGATAGTATTCTTTTTTTTTGTTTTAAAGATTTTATTTATTTATTTCACAGCGGGAGAGAGATCACAAGGAGGCAGAGAGGCAGGCAGAGAGAGAGGGGGGGAAGCAGGCTCCCTGCCGAGCAGAGAGCCCAATGCGGGCCTCGATCCCAGGACCCTGAGATCATGACCTGAGCCGAAAGCAGAGGCTTTAACCCACTGAGCCACCCAGGTGCCCTCTTTTTTTTTTTTTTTTTAAAGATTTTATTTATTTATTTATTTCACAGAGGGAGAGAGATCACAAGTAGTCTGAGAGGCAGGCAGAGAGAGAGGAGGAAGCAGGCTCCCCGCTGAGCAGGGAGCCTGATGCGGGCCTGGATCCCAGGACCCTGAGATCATGACCTGAGCCGAAGGCAGAGGCTTTAACCCACTGAGCCACCCAGGCGCTCTCTTGATAGTATTCTTGATAGTATTCTTTGGTGCACAAGTTTTTAATTTTTATGAAGCCCAGTATATCTTTTTTTTCTTTTGTTACCTGTGGTTTTGATGTTATATTTAAGAAACCATTGCCAATCCAGAATCATGAAAATTTGTCCCTGTGTTTTCTCCTAATAGTGTTAGAAGTTTTAAGAGTTAACAGTTTTAGCTCTTAAATTTAGATCTTTGATTTATTTCTGTTGATTTTTTTTCTTTTTTTTTTATGGTATAAGGTACGAGTTCAGCTTTATTCTTTTGCAGGTGGCTATCTAGTTTTCCCAACACCAGTTGTAGAATAGACTGTTTTTCCCCCACTGAATGTTCTTGGCACCCTTGCCAGAAATCAGTTGACCATTTGAGGGTTTATTTCTGGGCTTTCTATTCCATTGGTCTCTATGTCTATCCTTATGCCAATAACACATTGTTTTGATTACTGTAGTTTGTAGTAAGTTTTGAAAGTGGGAAGTGTGGGTCTTCCAACTTCATTCTTTTTCAAGATTGTTTTGGCTATCCTGGATCCCTTAGAATTCCATTTGAATTTTAGGATGAGTTTTTCTATATATGCAAAAAATCATTGGGACTTTGGTAGGAATTGCATTGAATCTGTAAATTGCTTTGGGCATTATTGTTGTCTTAACAATATTAAGTCTTTTGATCCGTGTACACAGAATGTCTTTCCATTGATTTAGATCTACTTTAATTCCTTTCAGCACTGTTTGTCTTCAAAACGATGCAGTTTTCAGTGTACATATCTTACATGTCCTTCATTAAATTTATTCCTAAGTTTTTATTTTTTTAATGCTATCGTAAAAGGAATTATTTTTTTTAATTTCCTTTCCGGAACGTTGATTGCTGTCTTACAGAAATACAATTGATTTTTCTGCGTAGATTTGTATCCTAGAATTTTGCTGCATTTGTTTATTAGCTCTAGCAGTTTGTGTGTACGCGTGTGTGTATTTACAGTTTTCTACATATAAGATCATGTTATCTGTGAATAAGATACTTGTACTTCTTCCTTTCTAATTTAGATGCCTTTCATTTTCCTTTCTTGCCTATTTTCTCTGGCTGGATTTTTCAGTACTATATTGGATAGAAGTGGTGAAAGTGAGCATCCTTGTCTTGTTCCTGATCTTGGGGCAAAAGCTTTCATTCTCTTACCATGGAGTTTGATGTTAGCTCTAGGTTATTCATCCATGGCCTTATCATGTTGAGGAAATTCCTTTCTATTCCTGTTTAGTCAGTATTTTAATCATAAAAGAGTATTGGAAGGGTATTAGATTTTGTCAAATGCTTTTTTTGCATCAATTGATACGAAGATGTGCTTTTACCTTTATTTTATTAATGCAGTGTATTACATTGATTGGTTTTTGTATGTTAATTACCTTTACATGCCTAGGATAATTCCCACTTGTTCATATAATATATTGTATATGTCTGTATATGTATATGTATAATATGCTGTTGGATTTGGTCTGTTAATATTTTGTTGACAATTTCTACATCTGTATTCATAAGAGATATTAGTCTTTAGGGTCTTGTTCTGTTTTTTGGTTTGGGGTTTTTCCCTTGTAATGTCTTTAGCTTCATTATCAGGGTAAGGTTAGCTTCACAAAATGAGTTATAGAGTACTTCTGACTTTTCACTTTTGTGGAAAAATTTGAGAGGCATCGGTATCAAATATTTGGTAGAATTCACCATTAAAACCATCTGGTCCTGGGCTTTTCTTTGTTAGGAGGTTTTTGATTACAGATTTGATCTTATTTGTTTTAGGTCTGTTTATATTTTCTACCTCTTATCAATTTTGGTAGGTTATGTGACAATTTGTCTGTTTCATCTAGGTTTATCCAATTTGTTGGTGTGCCGTTGTTCATATTATTCTTATAATAGCATTCTTCTATAAAAAGGACTTACTATTCTTATATAAAAAGGGCTTATAAAGTCCTTACACAGATTGTAGAGTCTATATTGTAAAGTAAAAGTATATATTAGTATCCTCTTTTGACTCTGTTTTTAGTAATTTGGATCTTCTCTTAGCCAGTCTAGTTAAAGATTTGTGAATTTTGTTGATCTTTTCAGAAAACTAATGTTAAGTTTCACTGATTTTCCTCTATTGTCTTTCTCTTCTTTATTTCATTTCTCTCCACTCTAATCTTCATTATTTCTTTCTTTCTCCTTCCTTTGGACTTAGTTTGCTCATTTCCTTAAGGTGTACATTTAAGTTATCAATTGAATTTTTTTTTTTAGATTATTTATTTATTTATTTATTTGACAGAGAGAGATTACAAGTAGGCAGAGAGAGAGGAGGAAGCAGGCTCCCTGCTGAGCAGAGAGCCCGATGCAGGCCTCGATCCCAGGACCCTGAGATCATGACCTGAGCCGAAGGCAGAGGCTTTAACCCACTGAGCCACCCAGGCGCCCTCAATTGAATTTTTTTAATGTGGTTTTTTACACACATGAGTTTCTCTTAGAGCATTGTTTTTGCTTTATCTCATAAGTTTTGTATGTTGTATTTTCAGTTTTATTCAACTGAGGGAATTTCGTAGTATCTCTTTTTATTTTTTGGATAGGATTTTTCACATTTCATTAAGCTGGAAATATTTTGCTTTTATAGCTTTGAAAAGAGAAGCTGTAAGGGAGACCTAAGTCTTCAAGAATTTGAAGGTTGTCGTAATTAGGTTTATTTTAAACAATCTCTAAGTAGATGCCTATGAAGGCAGGAGGAAAGCGAATTTTTAAAAAACTTTTTAACAGGTATTAAGTATAGTTTGAATACCTTAACAGGAGTTGTTCTAGAAATTCATAGACCTTTTTTCTTTTTTTAACAAAGAAATGGTGAATTCAGATTTGTCAGCTTTTTATTTTGCCAAATAAGGATATTCTTTAAAATGACAGATATCTCCTATCATTATCATTTTAGTCTTAAAAAATGTTTCTGTGTACAACTTAAGTGTTTTGGTCACTGTCATTGAAAGAGTTGCTATTTGTTACCTTAAAATAATTTCAAATGTTCATAGCCACCAGTGATAATAATTTTACCACAGTAAGAATATTAGTCAAGTGTTACACCAGAGAAGAAATTTTAAACAGTGAAATAGCTCCCTATTGCCTCTAGGATAAAGTCCAGATTTCTTAACATGGCTAATTTAAAGCCTTGGATATCTGACCTCTGCCTGCCTCGAGATCTCTGTCTGGCTAGTAGTATGCTCTGGCCACACTACATTATTGAGTAGTCTCTGAAATGTTATGTCCTCCCTCATCTCTGGGTATTTCTTGTAGTGTTCTCATTGTAAAAGACTTGTCTCCTATCCTAACAGGGATTACTACTTCCTTTATTTAGTGTTTCATAATTCCCCTTTGAGGCAGACAGAACTGTAGTTCATAGTTTGTGTTGCTATTTTTGCTTTATTTTGTTTTTTTCCAGATGAAAACGAATAGTATGTGATCTTCTCAAAGTCCTATAGCTAGGAGGTAGAAGAGCCAGGACTCAGGTCTATGTTTTGTTTTTATTTAAGTATCGTGTTCTTTCTAATTTCTATGCAGTCATTCACTGATTTAGCAAAAATTTATTATGTGCCTGCTATGCTAGGCAACATACTAAGGATACAAAGATGACAACAGTGTTCCTTTTTTTCCAAGGGTACACTGCCTAGTGGAGGGAAAAGAAAAATATAATACATAATTATAATGGAGTGTTATTTGTAGTATGCACAGGTTATAAGACAGACAGTTGAGTCTGAAGAGGCCTTCTATAGAAAGTGAATCCAAAGCTGAATTTTCCCCAAGTATAAATTTGAAATAGCTAGCTCATAAACAAAGTAAAAATTAATGTAGCACAAATTTAATACTGTACAGAAATGCTGAAGGGATGACTAATAGAAAACTGAATAATTTGGTACAGCTCAGTGCTGCACGTATTAAATGGGATGAAACTCATGTGTAGAGCCTACTGGGAAGCCTAATTCATGTAGTAGAAATAAAATGAGGGATTTATTTGGAAAATACAGAGATGTCTTGAAGAAAAAGCAACTATTAGACATTCAGAAAGTCAATCTACACTGAAGTAAGTTTATATATATATGGATATATATATATATATATATATCTCCTATTTCAAAACATAGTCAGTGATTTTATTTTTACTCTATTTTTACTCAGTTCAAATATTGCCTCATCTCTATGCCTTTATCCATCTTTCCCAGAAATAATTAATTGCCATCTAATATAACATTGTGCCGTGTATGCATCTCTGCTAAGGCATGCCTCTCTACTCATTTACCTGTTTTCTTCCGCTCTGGATTATAAACTTCGGGAAGGCAGGGATTCTGTCCTATTGATGTACAATCCTCATGTCATTGGCATCGATAAATACGGAAATGAAGTTCGAGAAGTAATTTTATTTTGATTCTAAATACTCGTCTCAACCTTAAAAGAATTCTGTCCCCCTAATATTTAATTTTACTGTAGTGGATCAATAAGGTTCCTGCAGCAGTGCTCCAGCTTACATTATTGCCTTTACTTTCTATCCTTCTCCATTTGCATGCCCACTGCAGTAGTCATCCCTCTCCCTAAATACATACTTCCTCCCGTGCTGCCATTTCTTTATTCCTGAAGTCTTTGGCCCTCCCCTCCAATCCTTTTAGAAGACTCCCTCAAATGTGAACTGTTCCAAGAAGCTTTTCCTGAATAACTTGCCAAGTATGTTCTCTTCTCTTTATAAATTATCTTATAGATGAGCTTGTATCTCTCTCAGGCCACAATTACCATATTTTATTCAATATATGATGTGCTTTTCTTGTGCATTACCCCCTGGCTCCTCCATTTAGATTCTGAACTTCCTGAGGGCAGAAACTTTTGTAGTTTCTGCAAAGTTGCTTTGGATGTAATGGACAGTCCATAAGTATTTGCCTAATGAAATAGCAAGTTAAACTTTGATGTGATATTATCATAAAGTTAGAAAATGCTACATTTACAGAATGAATTACAATAGATCTTTAAGTGGAACTTACATGAGCATTGTGTCCTTTGTAGAATAAACTTCAAATCAGAAGACATGGCTTTATGAGATCTAATGGGCATTTTTTCATAATTTGCCTTTAGTCTTTATTTTTATTTTAATTTTTTTAAGGATTTTAGTTATTTGAGGGGTGGGGAGAGAGAACACAGAGTGAGAGGGAGAGGCAGACTCCCTGCTGAGCAGAGAGCCCTATATGGGACTTGATCCCAAGACCCAGGACCATGACCTGAGCCCAGGGCAGACGCTTAACCGACTGAGCCACCCAGGCGCCCAGTCTCTATTTTTATAACTAAAGTTAACTATTTACAAATATATTCTCACATATTCAATGTGTATCTTCTTAGTGTAATGTTGGTATCTATATTCATTTTCTTGATCATTAGATGTTCCTCGTATGTACTGACTTTTANTGTATCTTCTTAGTGTAATGTTGGTATCTATATTCATTTTCTTGATCATTAGATGTTCCTCGGAAGTACTGACTTTTATTTTTTTTTTTTTTTTTTTAAGATTTTATTTATTCATTTGACACAGAGAGAGAGATTACAAGTAGGCAGAGAGGCAGGCAGAGAGAGAGGAGAGAGGAGGAAGCAGGCTCCCTGCTGAGCAGAGAGCCCGATGTGGGCCTCGATCCCAGGACCCTGGGATCATGACCTGAGCCGAAGGCAGCGGCTTTAACCCACTGAGCCACCCAGGCGCCCTGTACTGACTTTTAGCAGAGCACAAGTAACATGTATTGATAATGTTCTGTTTACATGTCAGAATTCCCCTTCAGAGATCAATTATTACTCATCATCCAAGTGCCTGGAAGTTCTTAATCAGTAAATGTTTATTGGGTAAGAAAATAGCAAAATTCTTTACTTAATTAAAATTTTTACTTCCATATTTTAGGTAAGCCTCAGGTTACATAAATGTAGAAAACATTCTGCTTTAGCACAATCTACCATAATGTACAAAAATTCAACGACTATATCAGTTCTTTCCTATATGGACTATTAGTGCTTTGATACATCATATATTTATTTCCAAAGCAGACTCCTAAAAATTGTTTAACTGTTTTTTAAAAATAAATGTATAAGCATGTAGTAAATCTGTATAAATTCAGGATGTTTTATATTTATGTTTAAGTTCACTGTTAATCGCAGTAAGTAGAAATATATGCAGTAATGTCATATCCTTCCAGTAATTTATTTTCAACATTCAGTTGGGCAGTAGATTTTTATAGTTGTGGGTTCTGAACTCTTGAAGTAATACATTCTAATTATTCAAGAAAGTAATCATTCTAAGATGTACATTTTTTCCACTTTTAACATCTCTAAAATTGGGGTGGTGCCTGGGTGGCTCAGTCAGTTAAGCATCTGACTCTTGGTTTCAGCTCAGACTGTGATCTCAGGGTTGTGAGATTGAGCCCTGTGTTGGGCTCCACACTCAGTGTGGAGTCTGCATGAGATTCTCTCCCTCTCTCCCTGCCTCTCCTTCCACTCACTCTCTTTCCCTCTCAAATAAATAAATAAATCTTTAAAAAAAAAATCTCTCAAATTGAGATGTATCTCAGTACCTATGTGCCAGGTGGGGGTCATGGAGTACTTTTCTGTGCATACACACACATGGTCATGGTTATTTATATTGCCATCACCAGCTGGGCTATGTACATTAGTACTACACATGTTTGTTATTTAATGTCTTTTTGTTTTTTTGAGTTTTTTTTTTTAAGTAGGCTCCACGCCCAGCGCAGAGCCCAACAAAGGGCTCGAACTCACAACCATGAGATCAACCTGAGCTGAGATCAAGAGTAGGGCACTGAACCAACTGAGCCACCAAGGTGCCCCTAAAATGTCTTTTAAAAATACACTATTTTTCAGTATTTAATGAGAATGTTATTAATTATGCAGGGAGGCACAGAAACAGAGTAGCGGAGCATAAATTTAATATTAGTGAAGCAAATATTTGTTGTTGAAGAAATGACAGCAATTCGGGCGCCTGGGTGGCTCAGTGGGTTAAAAGCCTCTGCTTTCGGCTCAGGTCATGATCTCAGGGTCCTGGGATCGAGGCCCACATCGGGCTCCCTGCTCAGTGGGGAGCCTGCTTCCCCCTCTCTCTCTCTGCCTGCCTCTCTGCCTCCTTGTGATCTCTCCCCCTCTGTGAAAT
This sequence comes from Ailurus styani, assembly GCA_002007465.1. Classification (NCBI taxonomy): domain Eukaryota; kingdom Metazoa; phylum Chordata; class Mammalia; order Carnivora; family Ailuridae; genus Ailurus; species Ailurus styani. The sequence continues at coordinate 6,982,908 of LNAC01000036.1, read as the reverse complement.
AAATAAATAAAAATCTTAAAAAAAAAAAAAAAAAGAAATGACAGCAATTCATTTACTTACAGAGCAACAATCAAGTATTTTATGGACCAAGCAGAGTATCTTAAGGCAGAAGAAATTATCAAATCCTTTTGAATAAGACTAAGTCCAAGATCCTTTGAAATGTTATAGTGCCATAGTTTAACTGGCAGCATTTTCTTTTCTCTTTCTTTCTTTTTTTTTTTTTTTTACATTATATCAACTAATGATGTATCTTATATTTGATAACATATTGGATTTGGTAACTTTCATTGTATTTCTTTTTTTGTGTTCCTCTTGATAGATAATCATACAACCATATAAAAGCATAAGACATTGCTTTCCAGATTAATAACTTAGGTGTACATAGATGTTCCCTAGTCTGGAGCCTGAAGCAGAAACTAACATACGTTCCAGAGAAGTGATTTAATCTACCTTCTATTTTGCTAATGGCCTTGTTCAGTTCAGACTACATAGCCTTTTATCTGCTCTGTCTCACAATTATAAAATCTGGAAAAATAACTTTTTCTGTATTTCATTCCTTCTAAAATCATATATTTGTTAAAGGACTTAGGTATATACCATTGTGATTAATAATAAGTCAGTTTCCAGTTAAAATTAACACAGGATTTTTCAGAAGTATTTCTACATTAAAATAGTGAGCATTTTTTAAGGGAATTACTATTTCCTAATATGGACCTTTGAAAATAGAAGTTCTGGAAAAGTTTCTTAGGCCTTTGCTAATGTTTAATTAAACTAATATATAGAGCAGCAGGAACCTTCATTTGTGGTTCTCTAGGCAAGACAATAGAGCAGAGCCATAAATTATCTTGTTAAAAATGTTTGGAGTGATACAGACCTGGAACAAAATTAGCTAGCCATTTCATATTAACGAGTAATCTATTAGATCCTTTCCACACATAAATAGCATATTCGTGTATATATACATATATTCATGTAAACTTAGTCATTTTTTTCTCTTCAGACTATCTTAAGACTAATTCATTGCTTAGCTCAAGCTACTGTTTATTTTTGCCTCAGCTTGATTGTCACCACACATTTATTTACACAGTTTAGTAAATAAGCAATATTTATATTCCAAATGATTTAGTGAGGGTAGGAGGGAGACTTAGGGACAGAGTAATGAATATGACCATTAACAGGAAGGTCCTTGCTTTTGCTACATGAATATCTAAATCAGTTGGCTGTTAGGAAGGCTGATCTTCATGTAGATGGGCATTAGAACCATGGTAGCAGTATGTGGGAACATCCCCAACTATCCCCTGTCTGTATTGTCTGTCAACTGACCAAATGGTTAACTTGTCTCATTTGGCCCAGTTTAACATGATATCATACAGTTGTTGTTGTTCTTTCTTTTAAAGATTTTATTTATTTATTTAAGAGAGAGTGAGCGGGAGGGAGAGGGGGAGGGAGAGAGAAAGAATCTGAAGCCGACTCCACACTGAGCACAGAGCCCAACACTGGACTCAGTCCAATGACTGTGAGATCATGACCTGAGCTGAAACCAAGAGTCGGTTGCCCAACCGACTGAGCCACCCAGGCACCCCATACAGTTGTTCTTCTTGATGTGTTTCTGCATATACTGTATGAAACAAGAAGATTTATCTGCTCAAGAGGTTTAGAGCAAAATATCACAACACACTAATCTGAGAAGATCTGATATCAGCTATCTTAACAAGATGTTACTTTGAAGTGTAATACATATATATTTTAAACATGCCAGAGCTGCTGGGCCGTGATGGTCATTTCACAGTATAGGAGAGAGTCTGACATACCATTCTTAAGTTTACATTATGTCTTCAAAATATATGAACTTCAGCAGCGCCTGGGTGGCTCAGTCAGTTGAGCATCGGGCTCTTGATCTCAGCTCAGGTCTTGATCTCACAGTGGTGAGTACGAGCCCTACGTTGGGCTCCATGCTAAGTATGGAGCCTACTTAAAATATGTGTATGTATGTATGTATATATGTGTATAAATATACATATATGATTTTGAAATTGAAGTAGTATGCATTATTACTTTCTTTTTTTTTTTTTTTTTAAAGATTTTATTTATTCATTTGACGCAGAGAGAGAGATTACAAGTAGGCAGAGAGGCAGGCAGAGAGAGGAGAGAGGAGGAAGCAGGCTCCCTGCTGAGCAGAGAGCCCGATGTGGGCCTCGATCCCAGGACCCTGGGGTCATGACCTGAGCCGAAGGCAGCGGCTTTAACCCACTGAGCCACCCAGGCGCCCTGCATTATTACTTTCAAATGCACACAGTCATGTCCCATGCACCAGCATTTTTTTCCTTGTAGGGAATATCAGTGAGCTTTTTGCAATTTTTTAATCATTCTACCAAAAAATACTGTACACTGAGATTGTATGTTTTTTATTTTTTTTATTTATTTTTTTTTAAAGATTTTTTATTTATTCATTTGACACACAGAGAGAGATTACAAGTAAGCAGAGAGGCAGGCAGAGAGAGAGGAGAGAGGAGGAACCAGGCTCCCCGCTGAGCAGAGAGCCCGATGCGGGCCTCGATCCCAGGACCCTGAGATCATGACCTGAGCCGAAGGCAGCGGCTTTAACCCACTGAGCCACCCAGGCGCCCGAGATTGTATGTTTTTTAAACCATATACAGACTTTGTAAAACTTTAACGAATTCTCATCATTAAACTTTAATTGTTTTTCTTATTTTCCTAGGATTCTGACACTTCATGACATGTCATTATCTAGAGCAATAATGAACATTGACCTGTTTCGGATTAGTTGATGACCTTTGGCAATGATCCAATAATATCCACTACACAGAAGCTGAATATACTTCATTTGGAGTGAATAGCCCAGATTGTCACTGGATTTTTCAAGATGACAGATCCAATGATGGACTTTTTTGATGATGCCAATCTTTTTGGTGAGACCTTAGAAGGTTTGTCAGATGATGCATTTGTACAACCAGGACCTGTTTCACTAGTTGATGAGTTGAACTTAGGTGCAGAATTTGAGCCTTTGCACATAGACTCACTGAACCATGTTCAAGGTACTCCAACACATCAGAAGATAACTGATTATGAGCAGTTAAATCAGTTTGATTCAATGAAATTTCACCAAGTCAATCAGCCTTTTGGTAGCCCAGCTGAACATGTGTTATCTCCACATTCTCAGTTTAATTGTTCTCCGATCCACCCCCAAAACCAGCCCAATGGTTTGTTTCCAGATGTAGCAGATGGCAGTCCAATGTGGGGCCATCAGACAGCTACCAGCATTTCCAATCAAAATGGGTCTCCTTTTCACCAACAAGGACATTCTCACTCTATGCATCAAAACAAAAGCTTTGTGGTACACCATGACTTTGCCTTATTTCAGGCCAGTGAACAACAAACACAGTGCACTTCACTACGCTCACAACAAAACAGAAATAATCTTAACCCAGGGCAGAATTCTCTCAGCCAGTCTAAAAATTTTATGGATGTTAATGTTTCTGGTCCACACAGAGTCAGTGTTAACCACCCATCACAAATCCCTAATGCATCTACGTCGCAACAGTCTCTTTCAATGCAGCAGTTTTCCCAAACGTCAAATCCTTCAGTTCACTTCCTCAAGTGTAGCAGTCATCAAGAAGGGAATTTCAATGGACCTTCTCCAAATATGACTTCTTGTTCTGTCAGTAATTCACAGCAGTTTTCTTCACATTATTCCTTTTCCAGTAATCATGTCTCACCAAACAGTCTTCTGCAGGCCTCTGCAGTGCTCGCACCTAATCATACAAATCAGACTTTATCTGATTTTACCGGAAGTAACTCCTTTTCACCTCATAGGGGAATCAAGCAAGAATCCACTCAACATATGCTAAATCCCAATACATCGTTGAATTCAAATAATTTCCAAATGTTGCATTCATCACATCCTCAGGGTAATTATAGCAATTCAAAATTATCTCCTGTGCACATGAACTTCCCAGATCCTGTTGACTCAGGAACTCAAATGGGCCATTTCAATGATCACGTAGAAACTAATGGCTTTTCATCTTTAGAAGAGAATTTACTTCATCAAGTGGAGTCTCAAACTGAGCCGTTTACAGGACTTGACCCAGAAGACCTCCTCCACGAGGGTCTCCTTCCCCATTTTGATGAGGCAGCATTTGGACAGGATCATTCAAGTCATGTTTTAGATCATGACCTTGAACGGCAGTTTACTTCACATCTTGTAACTCGGCCTTCGGATATGACTCAAACACAGCTGCATAGTCAGGCTCGGAGTTGGCACTCTTCACTTTCTAATCATCAGCATTTACATGACAGAAATCGCCTATATTTACAGCGACAGGTATGTGGCTCTTTTATTTTGGTGATTGGGGATAGAATGGGTTTTTTTTTTTTTTTTTTTTTTTTGAGTTAATTTTATGTGAGACATATCCAGGATTTCTCAGGCATATTTTGACATTGTTTCTATTGCTTTAACAGTCTTATATTTGAAAGTGATTTGTTGATGTGTTCAAAGCAATACATTAACATCTATATTTAGAAAATGATAAAGTTTTAAGACCTTTTTTGTAACTTTCAATTATAGTTGCCTTTAACAGAATGATTTATTATCAAAAATGAAAACTTAACCATAATTAAAATGTAAACAATAGGCAGGGAACATTTTGTCACAAATATAATGAACACAGTGTTAATTATACAAAAGGCCCTACAAAAAGCCCATAAAATTGATAAGCAAACTTTTAGAACTTCACTTGATAACTAAATAAAGCATAGGAGCTGGAATTCACAAAAGGGTAAGTTGATTTAGTAGTAAACAGAACACTCTGAATAATATGCAATTTTAATAATTCAGTTTGCAGCATGGTTTTATTTTTATGTATTAGAAAAAAAATTTTTGTTAATGCTTAATGCTGGCAAATTTATGGTGACATTGGAACTTATGTAGCTTTGTTATTTGACACAAATATTTTGGAAAATAGTTTGATAGTAAATTTGAATGTAATAATAATTTATTACAATAACCCAAGCATAGTAAAAGTAATTTACCCAAAGATATTTATCTTACACTGTCTATACAGGACAACTGGAAGTATCATAGTTTATTACCATAGCATATTAGATGGACTATTACAGGCATTAAAACGTTTGAAGACAATATGTTAGTGATGGGGGAAAAGCATAATTCAAAATGAAGATCACAGTATAGTGGTTAAGAGTACAGGCTCAGGTACCAAATTACCTGGGTTAGAATCTTGGCTACTGTTACTTATCAGCTGTGTGACTTTTAGCTAGTTAGAGAATTTCATTCTGTCTCATTTGTCTCATCTTTTAAATGTGGAATACTAATAGGATCTATTTAATAGGGCTTTGATAAAAATTAAAGGGTTATAATATGTGAAAGTACTGAGAACTGTGCCTAGCATATAGTAAGTACTTAATTAATGTTTTTATAATTATACTATTTTTGATAGCAGTATGAAAATATGCATATGGAAAAAATATTGAAAGGGGATAGACTGGTTTAGGGTAGTGCAATTGTACTTTTCTTTGTTTTCTATAGTTATTGTCATGTTACTCTGTTGTTTCTATAATAAAAGTGTATTTAATGTAATATTTTATCACTTATCTGAAATCTTGTTAAATTAAGGATTCCTAAAATGCTTCAATACCTTGGTTATCTGTGAGATCTGGTGGACAGTGTAATCTATCACAGTACTTGAAATTAAACATTTAGGGACCATTTATTCATCTCAAAGCCTTGAAATGTTTGAAGAAGATAAAATCTTTATCTTTTCCTTTAGCTTGATTTTATTTCTGCTTCAAATGGTATTTTCAGTACATTTTTTGAGATGTCTGGATAGATGTTAAGATAGTTAAAAGGCACTCTTAAACCTTCCCTCCTCTTTTGTGGCCTGAGTAGAGTATTGGGATTTTGCTCCCTCTACTGGAAGAGGATCAGGCATTTTCTTTAGGACCCTAGGAAAAACCTCTACTGCTTGAACATAAAGTCATCTATCCTCTTAATATGTAGATTTCTGACTAGTTGGGACTAGTCATTTTGTGTAGCATATACTTGAAGGTGTGAAGCCCGAAATTTATATACTTCATACTTTTATTTTTCTAGGGCCTTGTCATCATTTTAGTTTTTCTTTAATTCATGTTTTCCTAAACATGTTCTACTGGCTTTAAAAGAAGGTACAGATTTGGAGTGAATAAAGGGTAATTATAAATAACTAGAGTAGTTGCCAGTGCTAACCTGTAGATGGTATTATCTGAGAGAAATTTTTTTCAGACCCATCCTAAGCAACCTTTCATAAATCATCTTACTCTACTGATAAATTCACAAGACTTTATTTAAATGTACGTAACTTTTTGTTTCAGAGTTTGTTTTGTTTTGCTAACTTCTTGTTCTTTATGTTAGATGTTGAAAAACAGATCAAGGGCAGTCGGTTTGGGATACTTTTTTGACTTATTGAAAAGCTATTCTCAAGTTTCCTATTATTAGTGGGTTTTTTTTGTTTTGTTNTTTTTTTTTAAAAGACTTTATTTATTTATTTGACACAGATCAGATCACAGCTAGGCAGAGAGGCAGGCAGAGAGGGAGAGAGGAGGAAGCAGGCTCCCTGCCGAGCAGAGAGCCCGATGTGGGCCTCGATCCCAGGACCCTGGGATCATGACCTGAGCCGAAGGCAGCGGCTTTAACCCACTGAGCCACCCAGGCGCCCATCCTATTATTAGTGTTAAGAATGATATTTGGGGGGCGCCTGGGTGGCTCAGTGGGTTAAAGCCGCTGCCTTCGGCTCAGGTCATGATCCCAGGGTCCTGGGATCGAGGCCCACATCGGGCTCTCTGCTCGGCAGGGAGCCTGCTTCCTCCTCTCTCTCTCTCTGCCTGCCTCTCTGCCTAGCTGTGATCTGATCTGTGTCAAATAAATAAATAAAGTCTTTTAAAAAAAAAAGAATGATATTTGGGAGTTGTTGATTGTGGAGGTGAAGAGGAGGGATGGATTTGGTAGAGAAGGTAGAGGATTACTATGAGTTTTATGGATTGTGTATAGGTTTTGTATGTACTGAGTTATAGGTCACATATCCTAAATATGTGAAATTCGAATGATTTCATATGTGTAATATGTCACAAATTGTGGCAGAGCTTTACAAGTTTTTTTGCCTGTGTAATTTTTGGCATATTCTGGATGGTTATGGTTATTACATAGCAAGAATGTTATATTAATAAGGAGTTCTTCTTACATTACTATGGTCTTTCCCCAGATTCTATGGAAATAAATTTTTTTCTTTTAGGTGTTTTTTTTTAACTGTCTGTCTAAATTCCAGTAATTTCATTTCAGGCTAAATTAGCATTCCTAAATATGTGTAGACATTAAGAGATTAAAAATAAAAAGTGGCATAATTTTTGGTATATCAAAATTAAAAAATGAGATACATTTTATATAGCCAAAATAAGATATTCTTTAACCTAATGTGTGAAAATTTACTATGGCACTCTATTCAGAATTCTGGAAAGCTTCCGTGAGAATGTTGAATATGTAAAGAATACTTCTAAGCGTTGCTTTTTCTTTTTTCCCAACTGGTGGGGTAGTTGTGGATATAATTTCAAATGTCTTGAAGTAAGTACTCTAAGCCTGTGTCAGTCATTAAAAACAGTGAATATTGCTGAGAACATTTCTGCTATAATTGACTCTAGAATTTTAGCACTAAAAAAGAGAAAAGAAAAAGTAAGAAGCTATAGCAAGTGTTCCTAAATATAAGTGCTCACTAAACATAGTAAGAAAATACTAACCTTATTTTCATGTGTAATTATTAGAGCAAAGGAATTTTGAGAAAAAAATACTATAAACTTGTTATTGCTCCCTTGTGACAAACACTTTCTGCTGTTTTGTAACACAACATCTTGCATTTTTGTCTTATTCGTGAAGTAGAAATTATGTAGAGCATTATGTGATCCCTCAATATTTATAAATTCAACTTAATATAAAATTTTGATAGAGAAAAATATGTGGGATAGCTGAAATAGCAATCAAAACAGAAAATAGAATTTTAGGATATATATAATGACACATAATTCCTTGTTGGCTTTGTACTTTGATGAGTTCATCACTTTCTTTTTTTTTTTTTTTTTTTTTTAAAGATTTTATTTATTTCACAGAGGGAGAGAGATCACAAGGAGGCAGAGAGGCAGGCAGAGAGAGAGAGGGGGAAGCAGGCTCCCCGCTGAGCAGGGAGCCCAATGCGGGCCTCGATCCCAGGACCCTGAGATCATGACCTGAGCCGAAAGCAGAGGCTTTAACCCACTGAGCCACTCAGGCGCCCAGTTCATCACTTTCTTTAGTATCTTGAATTTTTATTTCATTTTCTTCCTGAAGACAGGGAACTTATATTACTTATAGGCTTTTAAAGTAAAGAAAGACAGATTTGAACAACCTATGTAAGACCCATTTTAAAACAGTGGATTGTTTTCTGATAAAAAGTTTAATACGTGGTTATTAAAAAATTGGACCATATAGAAAACAAACAAAAATAAGTTGTAATAGCACTACCAAAAATACCACTGTTGACATTTTCTGTATGTTTCTAGTGAGATCTGTTGTCTGTTTCATCCCTGTCCACCAACGTATTTCTGCATTTTTAAGAAATAAAGTTGGAATCATTATAGTTCATGCTTTCTGGGAAATGGCTTTTTTAACCTTACAATTAATATGTTGCAGACGTTTTTCATGTCATTACCTATTTTTCTGAAAATGATTTTGAATGGCTGAATAGTTTACCATTGTAAGGTTGCTAAAGTACCATGTAAAAAATTAGGTTGTTATTGAGATCTGAAAAAAATCTGAATCAAGTTTAATTAAAATATCTTTATATTTTTCTTGCATATGTTACCATAATAATCCAATTTAAAGTAGGTGCACAGCAATAGCAAAAATTATAATGACTAACACATAGAGCACTTACTTTGTGTCAAGCACTATTCTGAATACTTAATATTAACCCGTTGACCCCTCACAACAGTCCTTTTATTTGGTTATAGTTATTTCCTTGAATTTCCATGGGAGGAAACTGAGGTGCAGAGGAGTTAAGTAGTATACCTCAAGTCACACAGCCAGAATGGGGATAACCAGTGGCCAAGACAAGATTCAAACCAAATTTGATTCCATTATATGTGGCCCTAACCACTTTTGCTTTCCTTCGAAGTGTGTTAATACATTGTAATGTATAGTAATAATATATTAAATGATTTTTCCCTACTAACTCCCTCCTCCTTTCAAAAGTCTACCCTACTGATGAGGCAAAAACTTGCTTTAGAATCTCTGAGTGGAAAAGAACATATATCTCATGTTTTCTGGCTATATCAGCAATTGTTTGTCCATTCCCAGAGAGAAAAACAACCCCAAAGCAAGGAGAAGTAAAGCAGAATAGCTGTTGTTTCCAAAAGTGCTGAGATATTCTTTATAAAATTGTGTATAAGATGATAACAACAAATGTCCTAAAGGTAAACCTGATCATTATCTTCATATGTTTGAAGAAACTTTGAAGAGGTCAGAAATAGGCGTACTAAGTGAAAGTCATAGAAAAGCAGATTATCATGTGATATTAAGGAAGAAGTTTTAAATAAATTTCTTTCAATGAAAGCAGGTAAATAGAATGGTTCACATGGGTTGCAGAAAGACGTCCTATAGTGAGTGTAAAATGGATTAAATTACTAGGTTCTTTTTAACTCTTAAGACTCTGGTTGTAATTTTGGGTTTCATTGCAGGACATATCATTCCTATTGCCTATTTAGCTCCTGGGTGGTGATTATAAATGATGAAGAAAGGTAAAGAAATATGGCAAGTTCTCTGCTATCCAGCAATGTCAGGGATTTATTACAGATGAGTAAATTTTCCAGATAGTTGAAATGTAGTCTATTAAGCATGAAATTCTTTAATTATACAGCTCCCCCTCTGATCCCCAGAGGGTGATGGTGATGGTGATAGAATGCTTGATTGGGAAAGATTAAGAGAAATAGAGTTTTATAGGGAGGGCTTGTGTAATGTAAGAGTGTGTAATGTTGTAATGGTAAGAATCCCTACTTAAAAATGTATTGGAACACATTAGATATGTGAAAATTATCTTAGGCAGAAACAGCTAACTTTGTGTATAAGTAAAGCTCTTTTTTTAAAAAAGAGAAGGGGTGCTTAGGTGGCTCAGTTGGTTAAGCGTCAGATTCTTCGTTTTGGCTCAGGTCATGATATCTGGGTCACGGGATCAAGCTCCTCTTGCAGTCAGTGCTGAGTCTGCTTGAGATTCCCTCTCCCTCTGCCCCTCTCCCCATTGACGTGCTCGCTCTTTCTCCCTAAAATAAATAAATAAATGAAATCTTTAAAAAGAGAAAGAGAGGAAAATCTGTGTAAAACTAAACTATGTAAAACTAAAGCAAGGCATTCGCTGTATGTTGCTCATATTCATTGAACTCAGGATCCCAAGCTCTTTACTGTTTTGTTTTGTTTTTTCTCCCAGTGGGAACTTTTGTGAAGTCAAAAAAGCAACAGATATATGAACAATTATAAAACTTGTCACTCCACTTGTGCTGTAGACAAAAAGAGAAAAAACTAAGGAATTTTTAGATTGTCTCCTTGAACTAATTAAAAGTCTTGTAAAATACCATCCCTCTACCTGAGTTTACTTAAATCTTTATGCATTTGGCATGGTGTTGCTTATAAGAAGTTTCACAGTTCTTAGTTGTATAAGCCAAAAACAAAAGAGAAATTCTGTACAGGAATTTCCCATTTAGTTGCTTTTTTTTTTCTTTCTCAGTTAAAGTGGACTAGTTTTTGGTTTTGATGTTTCTGTCCTGTCCTCGGGATTAAAATATTCTATTTGAATGGGGAAATTTGTATAATATTAGCTATTTCTGAAATACGATCTTAATTACTAAACCATATACTATAAATTGTAGAAGAGTTGAGCTCTGCGCTGCCTGCCAAGAATCAGAGTAACAGAAACGCCAGTTCTTAACAGTAGCTTTGAGGCTATTGACCTCTAACATGCATACTTAAGGGTGAGAGGTGAACGGGAAGTGAATTCCAGGGGTGGGGAAGAGGCAGCAGTTGGTGAGAAATTTGTGGATTAGTGCAGTATGTGAAGAGCATGAGATCCAAGCCAAACTTCAAAGTAGGTCTAACGAAATTTTGTTGTATTTAATTTTATTGATGAGGTGCACTCCCAACTCTCTTAGGACTACTCAGTCATTTACTTATTATTAATGTCTGAAATTGAGAACAATGCGTTAGGGCTCCTGAGCCATCAAATTTTATACCTATTATGATAACATAAATACACAGTTGTTCAGGATACTTCAGTATGGGGGATCAGGTTTCTTTATTTGGGTATTTGGGCTGAGATTATTTTAAATTAAGGAAATATTTTAATACAACGCATTGTGAGGAATATATGAAGAGTTAGTAAGTATGTAGTTGGGAAGCTTGGACTGTGGTTTCAGTTAAATAAGATCTGGTAATTTGCTGTGCTCAACTATGCAAATACTACTTTGCATGTTTATTATGCAAGAATACCTTGTGAATTACAAAAGGAGAGCAATCTTTAAAGCAAGGTTTTTCTTACAGGTTTTCTTTTCAGGTTTGTGTACCTGAAAGAGCAATTTTACACTGACCATTTCATGAAATCGTAGGATTTTAGAGCTGGACAAGATTTTACTCTATTCTCAAACACACACACACACACACACACACACACACACACACACAAAACAGTATTAGAGAAGTCATAACTTGCTTGCTAACTAGTTAGCAGATTCCTTTCGTAGTTTAAACTCTACAGTGTTTTAAGAGTGATCAGAAATGCGAGTGATACCACACTATGGTCAGACATTTATTTTACATTTACTGTGTTATATTATAAAACTTGGTTGTCTCCAGGTTGAGAAATATGTTAAGTTTTGGGGATTTTTTTGTTTGTTTGTTTGTTTGGTGTAGGTGGCTTTTAATGTGTCATAAGTTTTTCCTTATCTTTATAGTTAGTCTAAAAAAATGCACCCTTACTGTTATTTGTCAAATGTAGGTATAAATTATATATACTAAATTTTATGTAAATCTGTGTTTTGGAAATGTTTCTTTTCTTTTTTTTTTTTTTCGAAATGTTGCATTTTTAATGCTTTTGTTTGTTCAGAATTTACTTATATGTCGCCCAGGTGTATGAGATTATGCAGGCCATGAGGTTGTGAAAATGAATATGGTCCTTTGCCTTTGAAGAGCTCACATTGAAAATTGCATCATACTTTCCCATTGATCTATATTATAATTTCAGAGCTATTCTCTTTTCATTTCTGATTCAGTTTTGTTGGACAGTGGTTCCAGCACTTTTCCTTAGCCCTCCAGCTAAGTGACTTGGAATGAGTGATTTACAAACAAAAAATTAATTTCCTTGACCTATCCTGGTTAAAGGAAGTGTTGTAGTTTCTAGGTTAGCTCCTTGTTCCATGCCACTTTAGCAATATGTCATTATTCGATTCTTCATATACATATAATAATATATGTGCATATAATATACAACTAAGTCTTACTGCTTTTGTGAATCACAGAGCCAAGAAAGCAGGCCCTTTTCTTTCTTTCTTTTTTTTTTCCTTGGTTACTGCTTTATTGCTGTTTGGTTCGAGAAAGCAGGCCCTTTTCTTTTGAGCTTCTAATCTACTTAAATTTATTACAAACTATTGCTAAAGTCTTACAAAACTGCTTTGTTTTCAACTTGGAGCCCTGTTTTTTGTTTTTTGGGGTTTTTTGGTTTGTTTTCCAAAAAAGACATAACTGGTTACCGAGAGATATACTTACAAGATGATACTGCTAGATAAATATCCTAGGGCTTTTTTTCCCCTCCTGAACACCTCAGGTGAAAGTGAGACTTAGAAGTAGTTTTTTAAAAATTACTATGGTAAACATTAAGAGTACGATTAGAGTTAGAAATAGCAATAACATTTGCATAGTATTTTGAAAAGTGGTTTAAACATTACTTGAGTCTTTAGTAATAATGTGGGGTGTATGCAAGTTACTAATATTTCCCAGAATTTGCAGATCAAGGATTTGAAGTGTTGGGAGGGAAAACAACCTGTCTAAAATCAGACCACTACTAACTGCTTAGCAGAAATAGCACATGTTCCTTGAGTACCTGCTGTTTGTGTATCAGGTGCTGTGCTAAGTACTAAAAGTACAAATAGAAAGAGACTTCTAAGGCTAGCCCTGTACTTTTGTTATTTTACAAGAAAAAAAAATGGGTCCAAATCAGCTTCAGTGGTATTAGAAATGTCAATGGTATGAGTTTCTTCAAACTGTTTATTTTGAAAGTATTATTTATTTTTTCTAACTTCTTATTTTGGAAAAGTAATTTAAGCTTACAGAAAAGGTGAAAGAGGGCGCCTGGGTGGCTCAGTGGGTTAAAGCCTCTGCTTTCGGCTTAGGTCATGATCTCAGGGTCCTGGGATCGAGGCCCGCATCGGGCTCTCTGCTTAGCAGGGAGCCTGCTTCCCCCTTTCTCTCTGCCTGCCTCTCTGCCTCCTTGTGATCTCTCTCCCGCTGTGAAATAAATAAATAAAATCTTTAAAAAAAATTAAAAAATTAAAAAATTAAAAAAAAAAAAGGTGAAAGAATAACACAGTGAACGTCCATATTCCCATTCACACAGACTCACTAACTGTTAATTTTTGCCACATTTGCTTTCTCGTTTTATATTTATAATAAAAGTTACTTTTTTTTTTACTTTTACTAAGTGATAAAACTTAGCATCACCAGTAACTAGATATCATGACACTTTACCCCCAAATACTTTAACATGGCTCTCCTCAGAACAGGTATATTCTCCTACAAGAATACAATCCTTTTATCATAATCAAGAAATTAACAGATAGTAATAATAAATATCATGCTGTATAGTCCCATATGATCCTATACAAACATAAAATCTAAATTCAAATTTCTTAAATTATCCCATATTCTTTTTTTTTATTTTTTATTATTATTTTTTTTATCCCATAATATTCTTAAGAGATGTTTATTTTAAAATCCAGGATCCAGGGGCGCCTGGGTGGCTCAGTGGGTTAAAGCCTCTGCCTTCAGCTCCGGTCATGATCTCAGGGTCCTGGGATCGAGCCCTGCTGAGCAGGGAGCCTGCTTCCTCCTCTCTCTCTGCCTGCCTCTCTGCCTACCTGTAATCTCTCTCTGTCAAATAAAGAAATAAAATCTTAAAAAATAAATAAATAAAATAAAATCCAGGATCCAGTCAAGAGCCAGGCAATGCATTTAGTTGTTCTGTCCTCTTAAATCTTTAACGTAATACAGATTTTCTGGGCCTTTTTGTTGCTCCTTCCTGACATTGACATTTTTAAAAGTCCTAGGCCAGTTGTCTGTATTTGTCTAATTGTTGTTCATAATATAACTTAAACTTTCTTTTTGGTAACAATGCTGCATAGATGATGTTGTGTACTTCTGTTGAATTACATTATGAAGCCTGATATTAGTTTGTCCCATTATTGGTGATGCTATGTTTTATCACTTAGTAAAAGTACCTTTTTCCCTTTGTAGTTAATAAGTGGAATTTTTCTATCAAGGGTTGGACCCATGGATTTAGAAGAACATTAAATATGTTATAAGCCATTGCCATGCTTATTCTTTTTGAATATTTGGCCAGTGGGAATCCTTTTAGACCAACTCCATGCCTTTTTAACATGTCTTCATCAGTATCTAATTACTTCTGTACCTTCTGGTGCAAGAAGATGTTTTTAATTTCCCTCAGACCTGGAATCAGCCATTTCCTTAAGGAGCTCATTTGCTTTGTTTATACTATGTAATGTTGTGACGTCTCAGAGTATGATTATGTAATTTCTTAGCTGTGTTTTGTGTTGGAACCTTGTGATCATATGAACAAATTCCGGAAATTTTTGATTCAGTTTCCTGAGTATTTTGTCAACCTCTATGATTTTTGTATGGTGTTATGCTGTGTATGAAAGTGGTCCTTTCTTGGCATTTGATTTAGGTTAAGTTTATATTGAACAAAGGGATTTAAGTTTTTTAAAAGATGGATACAAATTTTTGAGAACATGCTATATGCTACGCACTGAGGTAGTTGTAATTTTAAGACAGTTTTGTCTATAAGATATTCATTTATTGAAGAATTCAACAAATACATTTTTAATACCTGACATATATAAGACAGTATGGTGGGCATTCTGCTTTTTTTGGTAACTCACAAGGGAGATAAGACCTTTATAACAAATAGGCGTGAACCTCCCAAATAATGCATTATTAGCGGTATATGCCTAGATCAATATATAAATAATTTAAAATGGTGGCACACACTAAAATATTAGTTTATGTAGCTTTGTAAGATATTTTCATGAGTTTCTTCTTTGGGAATTTGTAATAGTTCAAATCTGTTAATGAAAGTGATTTATTTCTGGCATCTACTGACTGCCTAGTATGCGAAGAGATACAGACATTTGAAAACTACAAAAGTAAAACATGTTCATTGAAAGTATTTAGAAAAAATTTAGAAAGCACAAGCAAGAGAAGTCACACTTCATCATGCCAACTAGAAATAATCCCTTTTTATGTTTGGAGGCTTTCCGTCTTTTTTTTTAATTGAAGTAAAGTTGATACACTGACACACAGTATATGTTTTTAGTCTTACACTCTCTGTTTACCTATTTTCTGTATCAAATTTTCAGCTTTTTTTTGGATAAAACTGACATATAATGAGCCTAATATATTTCAGATGTGCAGTTTGCTAAATTTTGACATGTATACACCAGTCATACCATCATCACAGTCAAGATAATCAACATACTTGGGGCATCTGGGTGGCTCAGTCGGTTAAGTGTCTGCCTTGGGCTGGGTCATGATCTCAGGGTCCTGGGATTGAGCCCTACGTTGGGCTCCCTGCTCTGCCTGGAGTCTGCTTCTCCCTCTACCCCTCCCCACTGCTCATGCTCTCGCTCATGCACTCTCTCTCTCTCTCAAATGAATAAATAAAATCTTTAAAAAAACAAAAAAAAGATAATGAACATGCTCATCCCTCTTAAAGGTTTCCTTTTGCTCCTTCCATTTCCTCTCCTCCACCTCAGGTAACCACTGATCTGATTTCTGTCACTATAGATTAGTCTGCATTTTCTAGAATTTTATACACATGGAATAATTTAATGTGTACTTTTTTTAACTTGGTTTATTTTACTCAGCATAGTTGTTTTGAGATTCATCTAGTTCTTTCAGGTATGGTAGTTCATTCCTTTTTGTTGCTGCATAGTATTCTGTTATATGGTGGTATAAACATTTGTGTACCATCTTTGTGAGGGCATACACTTTTGTTTTTTTAGGACTAGGAGTATTTTATTTCATCTACTGCAAGATTCCCATCTTTCATATTTTAAGACCTCTGAAACTGGGATGCATCTTTCAGTCAATGGCATTTTATAACCCCTCTTAGGGAAGCAGCAGTCGTGAAGTGGTTGGAGTCACCTGTACATGGGTTTAGAGTGTCAGGGTGTCAATAGCGTGGAAGGAAGGACATCCTGGAGACAGGAGCAGAGAGCACTCCTCTTTATCTGCTAGGAACTGATTGTTGTTCCGAGTGCTGGCAATATTTCTAGAGCCAGGATCAAAGAAAATTAGCTCTGCGTGATTACGGAACCACGTTCAGGAGACTCTCAGCAGAGGCTTTTTGTGATATTAGTTTATTTTGGGAAATGCTTTATCATTAACCCTCCTCATGGCACAGAAGATAATTTTATGTGGCAGAACTTGGATACTGATGACTCTAAGTGGAAAAGTGATGAAGAATTAGGACTCTGAGTTTGGAAGCAGTTTTAGGAATACCTTGACTGATTTATTTCACTTACATTTTCCTTTGTATGTATGCACAAAGGGGTGACTTACTATTAAAAACAAAACAAAACAAAAAACAAAAACAAAAAAAACCACTACATCTAATTGAGCCAAAACTCTGCCTTTCATTTTGGATTTTTTGTTGTTCTGTTTTGGGATAGTTTTTATTCAAATGTATTCACCACTCTTTTCTTCTGTTGTGTAATCCCCATCCAGTGTGTTTCTTAAATCTTGTTTTCATTCATTTTATGTCTTACACGTCTTCACTTAACATGCTCAATCTTTCCTCTAACTTACTGAACATTTGGAGGATAATTATAATAGTTGTGCTACTATCCCTGCTACTATCCCTGTCTACTGCATCTATCATCGGTGTCATTTCTGAGTCTGTATTTGATGATTGATTTTTCTTCTCACCGTGGTTTGTATTTGCTGCTGCTTTGCATGCCTGATAATTTTTGAATGGGTGCCAGACATTTTGAATTTGATGTTGTTAGGTGATGGAAACTTTTACATTCCTATAAATATTCTTGAGTTTTGTTCTGGGATATAGTTACTTGGAAATTGGTTTATCTGTATAAGATCTGTTTTTAGGCTGTGTTAGGCTGGACTAGAGCAATCTTTTTAGTCTAGGGTTAGTTTTCCCCCACTACTGACACAATAGCCTTGTGAGTTCTCTGTCCAATACCTTGTGAAATATAAGATTTTCCACTCAGGCTGATGAGAAGATGAGCTATTCTTAGCCCTAGTGAGGTGTCAGCTGTTTTCAAGTAGTTTGTTCTGGGCTTTGGGTAGGTTCTCTACAAACTAGTAGCACTGACCAGTACTTTCATAAAGCCTTAAGAGGGGACTTTCTGAAGATCTCTGGTGGTGTTTCCCTGTGAACTCTTTCATCTCCAGAACTTTCGCCTGCCAACAGTTTGCCTTGGCTTTCCTGAACTTCCAGCTCTGTCTCCTCAACTCCAGGAGGCCTTAAAGATTGCACATGGCTTCCTACTTTCCCTGTTCCGAAGCCTGGAAACCCTCTCCTTGAAGTAAGCTGGGACAGGAGGCAGTCTTAGCTCATTTGTTTTCCTTCTCACAGGGATCACTGTCTTGGGTTACCTGTTGTCCAGTGTCTGAAAACTTGTTGTGTTATATATTTTGCCTGGTTTTTCAGTTTTGTCAAGTACGAAGGTAAATCCAATTCTTATTACTCCATCTTGGCCTTAATTGGAAGACTTATACTGCCATTTTAATGACTTCATAATAATTTATAATGGAGAAGTGCCATAATTTATTTAACCAGTTTATTATTCTTGGATAGTATAATATCTGTGGATAAATTGTTGTATATACCCATGATTAGACAGATTCCTAGAAAATCAAGGTAAATATACAGACTTTCCTTTGAAGACTTGTATAATTATGAATAATAATAAACATACAAATAGCCAGTAAGTACTGACCAGTTATACTGACATTCATGGCTTTACATATATTTTCTCATTTACTTGAAACAACTCTGTGAGGTAGATCTTACCATTTACTCTTTTTACAGATAGGGGCTTGAAGGATTGGATGGTTAAATAGTTTGCTCAGGGTCAGACAGGTAGTAAATGGCAGTGCAAGGTTTCAAATAGATGCAGTAGGACTCTGGAGCCCACACTATCCTCTGTTGCCTTAGGGTTTGGAAATATTGAAGCTGGAAGTGACCTATAGTCACGTAGCAATTTTTTATTGTTACTATAACAAATTATCACAAATTTGCTGTCTTCAAACAACATAAATTTATTATCTGATAGTCCTGGAAGTCACAGGACTAAAATGGATCTCACTGGGCTGATATCAAGGTGTTGGCAGGGCTGCATTCATTCCTAGAAACTGTACGGGAGGATCCATTTTCTTGCCTTTGCCAGTGTATGGAGGCTACCCACATTCTGTGGCTTACGGCCCCCTTCCAGTGTTGGCTAGTCAAGTCATTCTCTAATTGTATGACTGTCTTCCACTTACAAGGACACTTGTGATTACAGTGGAACCTTGGACAATCTAGGATAATCTCCCTCTATGTTAAGATCAACCTTAATTTCATCTGCAATCTGAATTCCCTTTTGCAATATAACTGAACGTATTCACAGATTTGGGGATTAGGAGGTCGATATTTGGGGGGGCCATTATTCTGCCTTCCACAAGCCACGAGACCAGTTTGAAGATATTCCTTTAAAGGATGAATCAACAAGGGCCTGTTTTATGACTTTATGACCTCACTTTATGAAGCGTGCCTGTTTGAGGATCTTATCCTTCAGTCTTTCCTCTCTGCTTCTCATTCTAGGAATTATCTAGTGATCTAGACTGCAGTGATTTACAGTTGGCTATCCAAAACCTACAGTTTCAGACTTCCTGATAATGCATATTTAACTGATTTAAATAAAGGCAACAATTTTTGAAAAAAAAATTTTGTTCATTCAATAATTACTTGGTAAGCCCCTGTCCTATACCAGGCATTACAGTGGGTACTTTTTATATGTCATCACATTTTATCTTTACAATGATCTCATGATGTTAATAGTGGCATCTTAGTTTATGAATGAGGAGACTGGACTCAGGTTACCATAGTTTATAAATCACAGACCTAAGACTTGAACACAGATTCAAGAAAAGTAGATATCGAGAAAAGATAAAAAAGTTACAATTTTATAGTATATAATCTGCTATTTTTACTTATTTTAATAATTTATTGATTACAAAATGATTTTACACAATTTCAAGTTAAGTCATTAGATATTTTAGTACTACACGAATTGGTACTAATTTTTCCTCCAGATAATCTGATTTCCAAAGTTTAGCCATATTTTATTTTGTAAAAATGCTGTCATTGACTCTGTTGCTTTATATCATGTGCTTTTAGCACTTTCTTAATGTTTTTCGTGTGGTTCTATCTTACTGAATTGAAGCATAATACTAGAAAGTTGAAGCCATGAATTTTTGTCATAAGATAAATGAGCTATTTATGAAGGAGAAGAGTAAGATAGTTTTTATCTTTGTTCTTGGCATCATCACTTGTTTCTTAGTTCTGGTATAGGACAACAAATCTTTTGGAGGTGGATTTTCAGGTGTAAGTTTCTTTGACAAAGTGGAAAAGGCAGTGCATTTAGAATCTGAAGTACTGGGTTCAAGACCCTGTCATACTGTCATAGGAGTCTTAGGCAAGTTACCCTCCCTGCAGTTTTCTCATCTGTAATATATGGATACATATTTTTGGAATTTCTGATTAATAAACTTGACAATTAATTTGAAAATGCTTTCATAAATTATTAAATCGGCTTGTTTAATGATTCCTTGCTTTAAGGATTATTTTTTTAAAGATTTTTTTTTAAATTTCTTTATTTGACAGAGAGAGAGAGATCACAACTAGGCAGAGAGGCAGGCAGAGAGAGGAGGAAGCAGGCTCCCTGCTGAGCAGAGAGCCCAATGTGGGCCTCGATCCCAGGACCCTGAGATCATGACCTGAGCCAAAGGCAGAGGCTTTAACCCACTGAGCCACCCAGGTGCCCAAGGATTTTTTTTTTTTTAGCTTTAGAACTAGAAGTAGTTTTAATCATGAATCATTTTTTTTTAAAGTTTACATTTGTAGAAACTGAGAACCAGATGTAAAGTTTACATAGCTTTCTAGTGGCGTAGTCTAAAAAAGATTCCCTGATCCAATTTCCTTTTTATTGTTTTTTTTCTCATATAACCATTTATTTTGTATGCAGCCTTGTCCCTAATATTTGTGGATCCCAGAGAAAGAGTACAAATGGAAGCTCTCATTTTTATATGTCAGAATATTTAAAAGTTGTAAATAAAGCCAATAAACTATTAAATATGTTCTGTCCTTCTTCCTTGACAAACAGAAGAACTGGTTTGAATTTAGAATTCTTGAACTCTTTGGAGTTCCACATCCAGAATATAGCAAAAGTGGACAGGAGCCTCATGAACAAATGTGGACTTCTCAGCCTCCATGTACAAGCTCCACCTCCCGCTCTATATCTCTTTGTCCTAAGCATACTCATACTGGCGGTATATATTCCTTGCCCTACAAGGAATTCCTTGAGAGAACAACCTAGGGAATAGACCCAGACAGACTCTGCAAGGAGGTGTGAGACTGTTTTAGGTAGAGAATCCTGCATTCCTAGAGTGTGTTTTGGGGGAGAGGAGGGATAATATATCTTTTTGGTCCTGAGGAGGGATGTGGCAAAGGAACCAGACTCTCTAAATCATGCAGCCCAAGGAAGGTTACCTACGCCTTTTGCCTGATCTAAAGGGAAGTATTTTTCTTCATAAGCAGTGACATGGATTTGTTAAGTTAGTTGGTGAGAGCTGGTAAGTTAGTGAGGGATGCGAATAGCTTGTCTATGACCAGTAGTATTTTCTGTCTGTCAAAATTATTATCTATACATTGAGCTCTGTATCAGTTAAAATATTGTCGATTTATGAAATACTTTTAAAGAGTTTATGGGTGACCATACAGTTTTAAAATTTTCCTAAAACCAAAGCTGTCGGTGTTCTTGGGATTCCAGACTTTAAAGTGAAATTGTCTTGTGAAAATGTGTATTTCCTGTCAATGAGTTGTTAGTATCTAGGCAGTAAATCTGGAAAGGTATTTTGTTTCTTTTTTTTAATGAATTATTCAGTATCAAAAGAAAAAAAATATTCAGTATCCAGAAAAGTAAGTAGAGTAAATAAATGCCTTTCACTTCAATAATTATTAACATTTTGCCATGTTCGTTTTTTTGTTTGTTTGTTTGTAGATGAGTACGTAGATTTTGTTGGTTTTGGCTCTATGATTTGAAAGTAAATTGTAGTCATGGGACTTTACTTCTAAATACTTCATCATCCATCTCCTAAGAATGAGGAAATTCTTCTACGCAACCAGTATCGCACCTGTTAATTAATAATTTTACATATCCTCTGAAATCTAATTCATATTCAAGTTTCCCCATTTGTTTTAGGACAAGCTACTAAATTTTTTTTTATCATTTTCATTTAAAATATCCCAATGAAATGTTTTAGCCCTCTAGTTTTGATCATGACATGGGAATTAGAAATATGCCCAGTCTTACGGTTTTGTCATTTAAAAAAATTTACTAAGTAAGCCTGGCATTCAGATTTTTATGTATTTTCTCATGGCCAGGATGTCCTTTGAGGAGCAGTAGTCTGTAAATGACTGAGTTCCTCTCTGACATTCTTGAAATATGCTCCTTGCCTTTGTTTTAATGTACTTTCTAAATTTACTTTTTCTTTCAGGGAAAATGTTGCTAAGACTGGGATAAATTAAAGGGATTTGCATAATTTGAGAAAGACAAGTGAGTTGCCAAGGATCTCTTAGATTTACTTTACCTTGAGGGGAGAGAAGAATGAGAGAGATATGTATCTGAAAAACGTTTTAGTGATATATCAAGGGGAAGTAAAGATGATACTACCTTTGGTGGGGAGAAAGTATCTAGATTTGTCAAAATCTACACAAGAAATACATTTGGTTTTCAGCACTATGGATTTCTGAAGTGCATAACAGTATCATTCCTAACATTTATTAATAATGATATGGTTATTGAAATGGGTATCTTTAATGAGTATGAAAGCCCTGATTTCTTGAGTTTCTTATTTTAGAATTTTAATTTTTGGCTGAAGATAGAGATAAATAAATTTTACTTGTCATGTAAATTTTTTTAGGAACAGTAATTACTGTCATGGAGTAACTCATATACTTAAGCAAAAGTTGGAATGATCATATGATAGTTATAGGAAAAGCAGAGCAATATAAACTTCAGAAAAGATTACAACTAAAAGAATATATATCTTTTGCTCAGTTACTTTGTAAACTAATTTTTTTTCTTTACATTACCTCAAATACACTTCTGAGTATTAAATTGGCTTAATGGACGAGACAAGATGAAATGCTTTCTCATAAACTTTTCCTGGGGCGCCCAGATGGCTCAGTCAGTTAAGCATCAGACTCTTGATTTTCGCTCAGGTCATGATCTCAGGGTCATGAGATCGAGCCCCACATTGGGCTCTGCTCTCAGCGCAGAGCCTGAGAGTCCCTCTCCCTCTGTTCTTCCCACCCCTTCATGAACGTGCTTGCACACACACGCACACTTTCTCTCCCTCTCTCAAAGAAATGAAAATCTTTTAAGAAGATAATAAAATAAAAATTTTTCTCTATGTAAAACAAGCTTAATGCCTCAGCATGATATTGGATGAGTTAACATCTAATGCACTATTTAATTCCTATAGTTGATAGTAATAATCCTGGAAAAGTTGTTGAGAAATGTTATCTTTAATTAAAAATAGTAAAACAAATATTTTACTATCCATGATTAATTAACCATGTACACTCATTATAATTTGTTACTTTAACTATATCAGGGTATTTGCTATTGTGAAAAATTTGATGGATTTACTTTGTTTTTAATTGTTGATTTTATTTCTAGTTGGTTAGTCTGATTTATGGTAACTTCAGAGGATAGTATTTTGGAGACATTTTCATGGAAACTGATGCTGTTTTGGAAGAGTATAGATTAGGACGATACATTTATTTGGGTTTAATGCAATTTGTCTTATCATTTTCATAATATAAAGTTCCTTACATTCTAGGTGAGCCAAATGTTTTTTTACATTTCTGATTTTTAGAAAAGCCCTTTATTAATCAGTCTTCAATACTACTTAAATGTACATAGGAATTTGAGCCACAAAGAAGAAATCTGGCCTAATTAGATGGAAAAAAAGACGAGTTTACTTTCTATAATTATTTAAAAGGAGATTTCATACATTCATGTCCTTAATTCTATTAATAAAGCATTAACTATATTAAAAGACCTATTTTTCATTAAAATTTATTACATGGAATTGTAAGTCCCCAGTAAGATTAAATATTTTAAATTAATATATTGTATATGTAAGAATGTGTTTATCAGCTTTCTGTTTGTTTTACGAGCACAAGTCCTTTCAAGAGTTATATTCAACAACTGCCCACCTACTACATACTTTTTTTTAAAGCTATTGGGATCAAAATGATGTGCCATTTAAAAATATCTATTTCTAGACTAAGCTGTGAATCAGCATTAACCTATATTTTGGTACTTTTTAGAAAACTTAGCTGTGCAAAAATTTAAAAGTATAGAACTATTACACAGATACCCATAAACCCACCACCTAGGTTTAACAAATACATATTTGTTTGAAACGTGCTTCTTTTTTAAGAATAAAACACAGTGGATAACTGTTGAAATCTCCAGTCCCATTCCTCTCTTTCCAGAGCAAACTACTATTCTCAGTTTACCATGTATCTTTTCAATATGTGTTTCTGTAACTTCATCACAGAGGTATATAGCCATAAGCATCTGGGGAAAGAAGGAAATGGGTGGAAGAGGAAGAGTTATATGACTTTATTTAAAAGATAGAGATTGGGGCACCTGGGTGGCTCAGATGGTTAAGCGTCTGCCTTTGGTCAGGTCATGATCTCCAGGTCCTAGGATCGAGCCCCACATCAGGTTTCCGGCTCAGCGGGGAGTCTGCTTCTCCCTCTCTCTCTGCCTCTCCCATGCTTATGCTCTCTCTCTCTCTCTCTGTATCTCTGTCTCAGATGAATAAATAAAATCTTAAAAAAAGGATATTCCTTAAAATTTTTTAAAAAATAAAATATTTAAACTAAGGCAGATATTAATACCTGTTTAATTTTATGAGTGTTAGTATATTTTCTCTACGTTAGAAATATTGTATAATTCAGCGTTAACAGTAAAATAAAATAAAATAGTGACTTTGGAATTAGTCAGCTTTGAGTTTAAAACTTGTTTCTGGGGAAAAAAAAAAAAAAACTTGTTTCTGGGGCGCCTGAGTGGCTCAGTCAGTTTAAGCATCTGCCTTTGGCTCAGGTCATGATCCCAGGGTCCTGGGATCGACCCCTTCATTGGGCTCCCTGCTCAATGGAAAGCCTGCTTCTCCCTTTCCCTCTGCTGCTTCCCCTGCTTGTGCTTTCTCTCTCTGTCAAATAAGTAAATAAAATCTTAAAAAAAACAACAACAACAAAAAACAAACAAAAAAACCCCTTGTTTCTGCCATGTAACCTTGGGCAAGTTTTTCATCTTTCCAGACTTCATTATCCTCATCTATAAAAGGTGGATTATATCAGTACTGGCCACGTAAGGTTGTTTTTAGTATTAAAATAAGCTAGTCCTTGCAGTGCTTAGTGTGATACTTAGTTAATATTTTTTTGTATGCCTATTTTCTGAACTCTAAATTATTTTATTTAATCTTAATATTTTTCAATCACTAGAACATGTATAGAACTAAAAGGATATACATGTGTATATCTGTAGTGACTTCTGGTTAGATTGTTATTTTTAAAGAAAGGGAAATATCTTTATTTTAATGAGTGAGTGATACTTAGAGCAATGAGAGATGATTTGGGAAGTTAGACGGCTGCCGTGAGTAAGGCCTTGAATACCAGGCCAAGTGAAGACTTTGGGTAGGGAAAAACCTTTACCAGATTAACCTGCTATTGAAGTGAAACAGAGCAGAGGCAGTAAAACTACTTTAGGTGAAGAAGTCTACATTGCATTAAAAAATGTAACACTAGATTTCAGACGATACTTACTTTGCAGGTATCTGCTACAAAGTAATAGTTGGAAGGTATGCGACATCATAAGGTAACTGAAGTAGAAAGTATAGAGTGAGAAGACAAAGAATTTTGGCCAGAATCTTGGGGAATCTGTGCTTGTGTGGCAGGAGGAAAAAAGAAGAAACAAACAATTAGAGAAAGAATAATTAGATATAAGACCTCATAGTATTTCTGAAGCCATAGAAAAAGTGATGAGCAACAATGTCAAAAGTTAAGATACTGAAGAGGATAAAAACAGATAAAACATTATTGAATGGCTATGAGAGGTGATTGATGACCTTGAAGAAAGGACTTTTTGTAGAAAAAGAATGAAGGAACAGGAACCAAATCAGAAGGAATTTGTAAGTGGTAAGATAGTCAGGATATCATCTGTAGACCACTCATGAGGTATCAGGTATGAAAGGAAAAAGAAAAAAGGAGTATTCTTGAAGGTTGAAAGATGAGAAGAGTGGAGATGAGTATTTTAAATGTTAAAGTATACATTCTAAACTTCCAGGAATATGATATATAACCTACGAAGTTAGTATTGAAAGCTTGTGGGGGCGCCTAGGTGGCTCAGTCGTTAAGCATCTGCCTTCAGCTAAGGTCATCATCCCAGGGTCCTGGGATCGAGCCCCGCATTGGGCTCCATGCTCAGTGGGAAGCCTGTTTCTCCCTCTCCCACTCCTCCTGCTTGTGTTCCCTCTTTTGCTCTCTCTGTCAAGTAAATTTAAAAAATCTTAAAAAAAAAAAAAGAAAGCTTGTGATTACTGTTTTGGGAAACTGAGAAAATACATAATGCTATGTTTTTGCAGAAGAAATTAATCTTGGTGTTTTGCACAGTCTTACTTTATTTTACCATATACTTGAGTAAGTTGCAGTCTTCCTTCGTTTTACCATATACTTAAGTTGCAACTTTTAATTTGAGATAAAGGTTACGTAGAAAGGCCCTGTAGATGAACAGTTTCTTTTAATTACCTGTGGACTTGCTTGGTATTTAGGTGACTAAAAGAATACATTAGAAAAAAAGGAACATGGTTATTTAAATGACCATAACAATATTTTATGGGCGTAACAATGTAAATTCAGTGTAACTTTGCAGTCCTCAACAAAGCAATGAGAATAAAGTTATTTTACTTCCATAGAATTCATTATTTTAAAAAATAGCCCTATTGAGATGTAGTTCTGTATTGTTCAATCATTTAAGGTATAGAAATCAATGATTTTTAGTATAATCAAAGAATTGTGGGTCTATTAGCATGATTGATTTTAGAACATTTTCTGTACTACCAGAAAAAAACCATACCTGTTAACATTCATTCTCTAGTTCTCTCACCTTTCCAAGCCCCACGCAAATCCTTCTTTATGTCTATGGATTTGCCTATTCTGGACTTTTGAACTAAATGGGATGATACAACATATGGCCCTTACTGACAGGCTTCTTTTATTTAGCATAATGTTTTCAGAGTTCATCTGTGTTGTAGATGTATTGGTACTTCTTTTGTTGTTGGCGAATATTCAGTTGTGTGACTACACCACATTTTGTTTAACCATTCCTTAGTGATGGATATTTGGGTTGTTTCCACTTTTTGGCTGTTATGAATAATGGTACTACAAACATTCGTACAAGTTTCCATTTCCCTTGAGAATATATCTAGGAATAGAATTGCTGGATCATATCATAATTCTGTGTTTAACCCTTCGAGTAACTTTCAGACTATTTCCCAATGCAACTACACCATTTTACATTTCCCACGAGCAGTGTATGAGGGTTCCAATTTCTCCATACTTGCCGACTCTTTTTTTTTTTTTTAAGATTTTATTTATTTATTTGACACAGAGAGAGAGATTACAAGTAGGCAGAGAGGCAAGCAGAGAGACAGGGAGAGGAGGAAGCAGGCTCCCTGCTGAGCAGAGAGCCTGATGCGGGCCTTCATCCCAGGATGCTGAGATCATGACCTGAGCCGAAAGCAGAGGCTTTAACCCACTGAGCCACCCAGGCGCCCTTTACTTGCCGACTCTTATCTTTTTGGTATAGCCACCCAAGTGGTTGTGAAGTGGTACTTTATTGTGGCTTTGATTTGCATTTCCCTCATGGTTAATGACGACTGTCTTTTTTTTTTTTTTTTTTAAGATTTTATTTATTTGACACAGAGAGAGAGAGATCACAAGTAGGCAGAGAGGCAGGCAGAGAGAGAGGGGGAAGCAGGCTCCCTGCTGAGCAGAGAGCCCGATATGGGCCTCGATCCCAGGACCCTGAGATCATGACCTGAGCCGAAGGCAGAGGCTTTAACCCACTGAGCCACCCAGGCGCCCGACGACTGTCTTTTAATGGGCTTATTGGTTATTTATATTTCTTCTTTTGGAGAAATGCCTATTTAGATCTTTTGCACATTTTTATTTGGATTATTTGTCATTTTATTATTGAGTTGTAGGAATTCTTTATAATAATGTAGATATAAGGCTCTTATCAGATATCTTACCAGATATGATTAGCAATTATTTACTTAGGTTTTTTTAAAATGTAAAAGATAATGTCTTCTGCATATGGTGTTGCTTTTTACTTTCCAATCTGTATGCTTTTTATTTCTTTTTCTTTCCCAGTTGCCCAGCTAGAATATTCAGTACAATGTTGAATACAAGTGGTAAGAGCAGACATCTTTGTTTTGTTCTTGATCTTTGGGAAAGTATTCCGTCTTTTACCATTAGGTATGATACTGGCTATGAGTTTTTGTAGATATCTATTACCAGGTGTGGATGTTTCCTTCTACTCCTTGTTTGTTGAGTGTTTTTATCATGAGATGTTGATCTTCAACATCAAATGCTTTTTCTGTATTATTTAAGATGATTATGTGGTTTTTACTCTTTATGCCATTGATATATTGTGCTGTGTTACTTGATTTTCATATACTTTGGATTCCTGGATGAATCCTACTTGCTCATGATGTATATATTTATATATGTTTGCTATTATTTAGTTGAGGATGTTTGTCTCTATATTGATAAGAGGTAATGTTCAATCCCAGGACCCTGAGATCATGACCTGAGTGGAAACCACAAGTCTGACACTTAATCACCCGAGCCACCCAGGTGTGCTTAGTTATTTTTGTATTTGTATTACTGGAATATACTTTAATATTAAATTTTTCATTCTCTCACCCTCTTATTTAAAAATACTCTTGCCTCTTCTCAAAGTGCCATATTGAACTGTGGTTTATACTTACTTCTCCCCCCATGCATACACACACACACAATTAGAGTAGAACCAACTTCTGGTACACATTGGTCCCCAAACTCGTTCTTCAGGCTTCCTTCCAATGTGGAAGGATAAAGTACTGATCCCTTTATTGCTGCTAAAGATTGTAGCAGTTTATAATATGGCTTTCTATCGGGGGGTGGGGGATGGGTAGAGATGAGCGGGGACAAACCTAATTTCTTTCTCAACTTTTAAAAACATTTTATATTTTTTTAAAAATAGCTTTTAGGGATGCCTGAGTGGCTCAGTCAGTTAAGCATCTGCCTTCGGCTCAGGTCATCATCCCAGGGTCCTGGGATCAAGTCCCACATCAGGCTCCTTGCTCAGTGAGAGCCTGCTCCTCCCTCTGCCTGCTGCTCCCCCTGCTCGTACTCTCTCTCTCTCTCTCTGGCAAATGAATAAATAAAATCTTTTTTAAAAATATAACTTTTAAAAGATATGATAAGGTCGTTGTTGTCTACATTGAGAAGCAAAGGTTTTTCATAATTTTGCTCACTCAGTTTATTCAAGGTTAATTGCTACTAGTTTTCTTTGGGCTTCTCAGAGTAAGCTTTTAATAAATTAAACTTTATCATAATGCTCCAAGAAGGGGAAAATACAGGGCAGCATCTTAGAATCTTATAAGAATATGAATAGTTTCACATTTCACATTTCTTGGAATACAGCTTGCAAAACAATGCTTTACACAAATCTTACTTCACTTGTTATGCCTTTGCTCATTCTTAGCTTCCTCCCTTGACCATCTTCTCATTATCTATTCATTATAAAAATTTACTTATTCCTAGATAACACAGACCCAAGTGTCCTTTTCCTCTGTTCATATTGATTTAGCTGTTCCCCCAAACATCTGATTATTGTTTTGCTTCCTTTTCTCATATATGAAGTGTGATCTGTATATAATTTGTACAATAAAAGTATCAACTTTTTTGTGGATAGCATTCAATCTCATAATTCTTTCTGTTCCCCGGAGAGTCTGTTGTTGGACATATTGCCTGTATGTACCAACTATTTTCTAAATTGGTTATCTGTCACTAGCCAATAGACTAGCATAAATTATAGAAATAAGGATAATATAATTTTAGTTTGTAGTGAAGTAACTAAAACCAATTAAGGAAGAAGAGTTATTAAATAGATAAATGGGGGTAAAATTAATCCTGTTCATTTATGTTCACTTGATAAGTACATTTTAAAATTAATTTTATTAAAGTATAACTTACATAATAATAAAACATGTTCATTTTGAGTTGTAATTTGATATGTTTCGACAAGTGTATACACCTGTATAATCATTACCACAATTAACATATAGAACTTTTCCATAACCCCCAAAAGTTTCTTTTTTCCCCTTTGTATGCAGTCATCCTCTCATCCTTGGCTCCAGGCAATCCCTGATCCACTTTCTGTCACTATAGATTCGTTTTGCCTGTTTTAGATTATATATAAATGGAGTCATATTGATGTGTACCCTGTTGTGTCTTCCTTTTTTCACTCAGCATAATTTTTGAGATTTATCCATGTTCTTTCAGGTATCATTGAGGTTTTTTTGAGGTGTAATTTAAATATAGAAAA
The DNA here is from genome assembly GCA_002007465.1 of Ailurus styani. Taxonomy (NCBI): domain Eukaryota; kingdom Metazoa; phylum Chordata; class Mammalia; order Carnivora; family Ailuridae; genus Ailurus; species Ailurus styani. The sequence goes on along the minus strand of LNAC01000036.1, from coordinate 6,952,587 downwards.
AAAGTCATTCTTTTTAGCTCATAGTTCTGGCAAATATATGTAGGTGAGTAACCACCACCACTAATCGAGATATAGAATAGTTCCATAGCCCTCCCAAATTCCTTTGTCCTTTTTTGTAGCAAGCACTCCTCCAGTCACCAGCTGCTGACAACCCCTGATGTTTTTCCTTATATTTTCGCTATTTTGAGAATGTCATATAAATAAAATTATGTAGCCTTTGAGTCTGGCTTCTTATACTCAGTATAATGCATTTGTGATTCATTTATATTGTTGCGTGAGTCAGTAGTTTGGTCCTTTTTATGGCTGACTAGCATTCCACTTTGTGGTTATACTATAGTTTGGGCATTTACCTATTGATAAACATGGGGATTATTTCTAGGTTTTGGCTATAATAAATAAAGCTTCTGTGAGCATTCAACTTCAGTCTTTTTTGTGTACTTTTGGGTAAATACTAGCAGTATTATCTTAGTGTGGGAATTGAGGTCTAAAGAACATAAATCATTTTTATGCAGATTTATTGAGATACAGTCTATATCTAGTAAAATTCATCTTTATTAGTGTACAGTTCCCAGTTTAGACAAATGAGCACATCATGTAACACCACCACAATCAAGATCGAGAATTTCTTAATTCTTCCAAATATTCTCTCATGTTTCTTTGTAGTCACTCTTTCCGCCAAGCCCAGACCCTGGCAGCCAGTAATTAATTTTCTTTCTTGTAGTTTTGCTTTTTTCAGAGTGTTATACAAATGGAATCATGTGACATGTTGCCTCTTTAGTCTGGCTTCTTCCGCTTAGCATAATGTACTCTTTGTTGAATGTATCAGTAGTGTGTTCTTTGAGGTGACTGAGTAACTTCATCATATGAATATGCCAAAGATTGCAAATGCATTCACCGGTTAAGGGCATTTGGGTTGTTTCCAGATTTGGGCAATTATGAATTTGTGTACAGGTTTTTGTGTTACTAAATGTTTTCATTTCTCTTGGGCAAACATATCAGAGTAGGATTGCTGGGATTATATATTAAATGATGTTACACTTACCTTTATAAAAAGCAGTCAAATGGTTTTCCAAAATGGCAGTACCATTTTGCATTCCCCCCAGCAGTGTGTAAGATCACACCACTTAGTGTTGTGAGGGTTTTTTTATTAATTTTTTTACCCATGGGAATAGGTGTGTGGTTGTATCTCATTGTGATTTGAATTTGCTTTTCCCTAATGTCTAATAATGTGAGCATCTTTTTTTGTGTTTACTTGCCATCTGTTTGTCACCTTTGTTAAAGTACTTAAGACTTTTGCCCATTTAAAGAAATATCTGTTTTAATATTTTGGAGTTTGGAGACTTCTTTATATAAGGACCATTAATCTTAGGCACCTGGGTGGCTCAGTGGGTTAAAGCCTCTGCTTTCGGCTCCGGTCATGATCTCAGGGTCCTGGGATCGAGGCCCGCATTGGGCTCCCTGCTCAGTGGGGAGCCTGCTTCCCCCTCTCTCTGCCTGCCTCTCTGCCTCCTTGTGATCTCTCTCCCTCTGTGAAATAAATAAATAAAATCTTTAAAAAAAAAAAAAGGACCATTAATCTTGATTGTAATAATTAACACTAACGGTTACTGAATGCTTTGTGTATGTCAAATACCCAAATTTCTGTTGTGGTATAATGGAATCATTACCAATCTCAATTTTCATTCTTTTATGAGTCTTACAGAAATGTTAAAAATCTTTCTAACTGGAGTGAACATTTGAAGATACGTTTCAGATCAAGATCTCTTTCTCATCAAACTTTCTTTTTTCAATGAATAGTATTACTGAAGAGCTAGTTGTGGTGCAAAGTTAACACAATTCCAAAACTGTCCACACTTCTGATACCAACTGAAAATTCTGGGTGTTCCCAAAGCCACCTTTAGTTTTAATAATATGTTAGCACTACTCACAGAACTCACTGAAAGTTATTATACTTGTGGTTATGGTTTATTATGGGGTAGGTTACAGGTTAAAATTAGCCACAGAAAAAGACACATAGAGCAGTCTTGGAAGCTCTGTGCTTCCACACAAAGCTTTCCCGATGGAGTCAGGTCCCAGCATTGATGTGTGATATTAGACTTAGAGTATTGTCCACCAGAGAAGCTTGCCTGAACTTCTGTGTCAGAGTTTTTATTGGAGGCCCATCAAATGGTCATGATTGATTACGCACATGGTTGATCTCAGCCTCCAGGTTGATTAATAATAGATGATTCAAAGCCCCTCACCCTAAATCATGTGATTAGTCTTTCTGGTGTGACCAACCCCGCCATATGATGTAAGATGGCTAGCTCCTGACCTTAAAGACATTCCTATCAGGTATGACATACGTTACCTCCCAGAAGCTAAGGGCAGAGGCCATACCTCCCTGGGCAAGGCCAAATTCTTTACTATACTTACTGTTAGAAAAACAAGTTTTTTTCAAGCTTTATTCAACCTTCACTCATTCATTTATTCATTCATCAAATGTTTTTTATTCTATGTGATAAATACTTTGTTGGTCTTCAGGTACACATGGACATCATCCCTGCTCTGTAGCACTTACTTCCTAGTGTAAGTTTAGGATTTTCTTTCTTTGATTCTGTTAGTGAACACCTCCAAAACACGAGAGACCAAAATAATAGTCTAGGTTGAACTCTCCTGTGAAATGAAATTGAAACATTCATTAATGTATTATAACAATGTTTTTTAAACTTTTTTGACTGGGACCCAGTATAGAAGTATCTGTTTATAAAATGCTTGTGGAGTGTATATTTTTAGGGATATGTGTCTATTAAGATATAACCAATGTTTTGCAAAACACTGGTCTACTTCACTTATAAAGAATGTTAATGACTATTCACTGATTAATGACTCAAAATGAGATTTCAGCTCACAGTTCAAAAACATTGTCTTGTGGTGCCTGGGTGGCTCAGCCATTAAGGGGCTGCCTTTGGCTCAGGTCATGATCCCAGGGTCCTGGGATAGAGCCCCGCATTGGGCAGCGTGCTCCGTGGGAAGCCTGCTTCTCTCTCTCCCACTCCCCCTGCTTATGTTCCTTCTCTTGCTGTGTCTCTCTCTCTCAAATTAATCAATAAAATCTTTTTAAAAAACAAAACAAAAACAAGAACATTGTCTTAAACGATGAGACCATTGAGAATACTGATGGCTTATTACTAGAAGGAATCAGCCTAAAAATGTAAGAGCTGAGATCTGAGGAGAAATTGAGGTGCAAAAGTACCCATTTCCATGGGATAGTCTCTAGATGAACAGCCTGGGAAGTATAGTATGGCCAGTAGTAATATTATTCAGTCGGGAAACTTAGGAAGACGTAAAACCAGTATGTTATTCATTTTGCTTTGTAGCTGCTTTCTCAGACCTGCTTAAGATGATTTCTGATCCATCTTTCCTCCAATCTCTGCTTGGCTAGTCTTTCTTTTCATTCAGATTTCTGTATAAATGGCCTCCTCAGTTAGACCTTCCCTGAATCCACTCTAAAGTGATCACCCTACCACTTCTAATCACATCATCCTGTTTTCATTCTCTGCATAGCCTTTACCTTTACCTGATGTTTTTCCTATTTTCTTCACTCCCTCTCTAAAATCTTAGCTACATTAAAGCAGCAACTTCATCATGTTGTTTACTCTTTTATTCCCAGCACATATAACGATGTCTGCCAGGTAGTATGTACTCAAATAATATGTCTTGTATGAGTGATTTAGCTCATGTTCCTCTTAAACCCAAAACAATATATTTCTCTTGGTGAAACTAGAGTATACTGTAATTATCTTGTTCATTATACCCCATTTCTGTTTGTGCAGTCTAAGATTGAATTTGCTTTTTTGGCAAGCTCATTTTACCATACATTCATTTCATTTACAGTGAGCTAAAATTCCCTGGTATTTTTCACAGGAGCTGCTGTTAAGGCATGTACCATTTATTTTTTACATAAGTAGTTGTTTTGTGTATGTGTGCAAGCATGCCCATATATAGGTTCAGCCTCATAAGACTTTTTTTTAATCAGCATTTTTGGGTACACACTAAGAGGGAGGCTAATCAAGAACTAATGGTAGGATGGCTGAAGAGAGATTAGGCTGAAATGAAAGGCCAGCAGGAACCCAGGAGACTGACCAGATGGCACCAGTTCACAAATTTAAACTGGAAATACTCATTTGGAGGGGTTTAGTGCAAGCTGAGGAGGTAGAATCAGTTGGATAAATTTTGGAAGGGCTCACTAACAGGATTAGGTTTGATTTTTCCTATTAAAAGAAATGTAGCATGGCTCCACCATGTTCAGACTCAACATTGGGATGACACCCTTTCCTATCTGAATTATGTTCTCTGTCCTCTTTCCCCTCCTTCCCCACCCTTCCTTTCACATGCATCCCACCCTCCCACATGGTGCCTCCTGCAAGATCTAACTATTCTTTGTCAAAACAGCCAGTGGAACATATTTAATTGTCCTTAGTCGTTTATCAAACCTTAAGTCATTGTGGACTTCACAACACTATTACAGGTCAGTGCCTCTCATGTTGTTACTAATTCTACGTCTGTGTTCTGCTCCTTGAAATCTGAATGGCTGCAACCAATATTTTTAGACACATTTCTCACCTTAAAATCACTTCTGCTTATCGTATTGGAGCTTTGTTTTTGAGTTCTGACTTGAGGTGCTACATTTCCTACCTTACTGATCTGTCCATCTTTTTATAGTTTCAGATCATATAATGATCCTTTTTTTTTCCTTTAACTTTAAATGTTCTACCTTTATAAAGTCAGTGACACACAACTGCTCCGCCTAGACTGTCATAGACCCCAGAAGGGCCTGTTTATCATTCTCGTACAGTTCTCATCACTTCTGCTTCCATGAATAATTTTTTTTCTTGTGGTTAGAATTGCATCCAGAGACACAGTTTCTCTCATTACTTACTTTGCATTCTGCAAGGTGAAATTTTAATATGGCAAAATTACATATACTTTGTGATTTTTAAAGTGCTTTTGACTCTTTGTATATAGCTACCCTTTGACATCTAATAAAATTATATTTCCTTTGCCTACAACTATAGATGAGGTTTAAATGCCTTATTTTGTCCTTATTGCAAATGTATTTGTGTCAGCCTCCCCTTCACATCATTTATGTTTGTTAATAGTCACTTGAGTATTCTAATAGTTTTTTAGAAATTATTTCAGAATTCTAAAAATTAACATTGGTTTTTCAATGCAGTGTATACAAAAACTAAGTGTCTTTCAACATAACTGACTCTAAATTAACCCTTTGAAAGACTTGAAAGAGTTGTTTTCCGTGGTATTTATTTTATTAATACATTCAGAAACGTTGCCAGAAGAATGAGATTGTGGTGGTTGCTGTTATCAAACCAACTATGTAACTGCATGGTTAATTTGCTTACACTGTTGTCCTTCCTCTTTATCAGGACCCGTCCAGGCTGTAAGAGTGTGCTTCACCTTTGGGTCTTGTCAGAATGCTACCACCACATTCCAGGCTCTCAGGCTAGGAAAAATCAATGATGGTGACTTGATAAACTGCTTTGGAAATTGGAAAGGGTACTGATTCCCAACAGAATATCCTAAATTTAATGCTTTGTGAACTTTGGATCAGTTGTCACATATGTGGGAATGGTAGGCAATGCTTAGCAAAATGATTTTTTTTTTTTAAAGAGTTGAACTCCACTGTTGCTCTAGCATGATAGACATGTACTTGTCCCATCTGTGCCTGACCTCTTTCATCTGCAGTTAGAAGTAAGATTTGATTTTATTTTTAACCGCATAGGAATATCGTGAAATGAAATAAAATACACCAGAAATTGTGGAAACTTTGGGACTGTAAAATAGTTTGTGATTAGCATACTCAAGAAGTCTTTAGAAAATTTCTTCCTGGGACACCTCTCTGGCTCAATCGGAAGAGTGTGTGGCTCTTGATCTCAAGGCCCTGAGTTCACACCCCACGCTGGTTATAGAAATTACTTAAATTCACTTTAAAAAAAAAACAACAAAAAAAAACTTTTTAAAAAAAATTTTTCCCCTAAGAAGAATTCTAGGAAAGGTGCTATAGGAAGTTAATATGATTTACCAAAATCAATATTTTTATTTTTTTATTTTAAAATTGCTTCTGGCAATGGTCATACATATTTTAAATGGCCAAAGCTGGGACAATTTGAACAAGTAAATAATCATAGTACCAGATTGTAACCCATAGAATAAAATACATATCCATGAGTTTATACTTTGTATAGTATAGTATATGCTATATATAAATAATTGAATGAATGAATGAATAGAGAGAAGAGACAGCTTTATTTACAGTAGAATTCCAATTAAAAATGTGGGGGGAATGATATCAATAGAAAATTTGCATTAGGCAGATACCACAGTAATTGTTTCGGGCAACAACTGTCAATGCTAAATTACTGGACAAATATATATGAGAAATAAGATATTTGTTTACTCTTGTAAGATGCTTATTAGTTACAAAAGGAGAGATTTATAGTAGAGAGAATCATGGTAGACACCACTTTAACCAAGCAATCAAAGTCCACATCCCTAGTAAGTAATAAGGTATACTGACATCATACAGCCCCTGATATGGATGATCTCTGAGATGGGCACAATGTCACATCACAGCAACAACAATAATACCTAACATCTCAGAGTGTTTGTTTGCCAGACACCACAGTAAGCACATTTTCTGCTGGGCCTCACTACAGCCCTAGTATCACAAGGTAGGTACTGTTACACCTCCATTTTACACATGAGGAATCTGAGGCCCAAGTAAATGATGAAACTGGGACTAGAACCTGGGGCTGGCTGACTCCAGAACCTATCCCCTAAATCACAACATTACGCTGAGCATAACTTGTAGTATCATAGCTAATTTATGGACTGACGAATGCAGTATATTTAATATTGTCAAGTAAGTAGTAAACTTTGTGAGGTTTTGTGGTTTGGTGTTTTTAAAATATACTTTTGATTTATGTGGAAGCAGATGAATTTTTAAACAATATAGCATTGAATAAGCAACACACACTAATATAAAAGGTTAAATATTACTTGTTTTCATATTGTGTGTGGCCTTTTTATAAATAAAAGTTTTCAAAAATAAATGAATAAAATTTTTCATCAAGCATTCAGGTGTTACTATTGAAACCATTTGGTAACCCTAAATCTAAAAATTGGATACCCTTCTCTATATGTAATCATTTATCAATTCCCTCATTCCTTCAGCATAAAGTCCAGATATTTTAGCATAACTTATAACACTTGATAATCTAAACCATTAGCTTTCAGTCCTTGATGCTTATCATTTTTCTACATGCACCTTTTTTTGTTATGCCAAGCTCCTTGTTATCCCCAAAATACAACTTTTTAAGTATCTTTATTATATAACATTTCAGGTATACACCAAAGTCGATTATGCATCATCCAGCTACAACAGCCATCAGTTATAGGCACTGTTTCATCTTTATGGTCCTCTAATTATCATTCCCGCCTCCTCCACGTATTTGTTAAGATTTTATTTATTTGAGAGAGAGAGTAGGGAGAGGGGCAGAGGGAAAGAGAGAGAGAATCTCAAGCAGACTCCCTGCTGAGCATGAAGCCCCATGTGGATCTCCATCCCAAGACCCTGGGATCATGACCTGAGCTGAAATCAAAAGTCGGACGCTTAACCGACTAAGCCATTCAGGTGCCCCTTCCGTGGATTATTTTGAAGCACGTCTCAATCATATCACTTCATCTATAAATATTTCAGCTTATATAGCTAGAAAACAATTTGTCTTTAAAACACCATTGCAAAATCAGTTTTATACCTAAAAAATAATTATAATTCTGTCAAAATTAAATATCTGGTCAAAGTTAAAATTCCCTAGTAGTTTAATAAACGTATTTTTACAATTGATTTTTTTTCAGGTCCCTATCAAAACAGGGACTACTCATTACATTTAGTTGACATGTATTTTAAGTGTCTCTTTTTTTTTCTCTGTTATCATTTAGTCTAAATCTCTTTGTTCCTTTGTTGAAGAGACTGAGTCATTTGTCTATAGGGTTTCCCACATTCTGGATTTTGCTGATTATACCCCATGATATCCTCTAACATGTTCTCTCTCTCTCCGTATTTTCTATAAGTCATAAAACAAATTTGTATTTAGAAAAATATAGCTTTTGTGAGTATGTACTGTTTGCCTGAATTGCTATGTGGACGATTAAAATAAAGGCAATACTTTTAATAGTATTACCATATCAACGTAAAATTCAAGATCAATGACACTAAAAAAAAAAAAAAAAAAGGAATGTCATGGTTAGCTAGAACTAGAGACCTGGGTACTAGTACAAGTAACAAGATGAGAGTAGGCCTTTTAGTTTGTGAACCTGGCACTTCACAGATGTGAAGAAGGCAAAGTAAAATAATTGTTTTGCTTCCATCAAAAACTCTGAAGGGTAAAACTCAGAAAAAGACTTTGACAGATTATAATTTGCTCTTGGGTCAATTTTTCCCCTTCTTTACTCTTTTTTTTTTTTTTTAAAGATTTTATTTATTTATTCAACAGAGAGAGAGATTACAAGTAGGCAGAGAGGCAGGCAGAGAGAGAGGAGGAAGCAGGCTTCCCACTGAGCAGAGAGCCCGATGCGGGGCTGGATCCCAGGACCCTGAGATCATGACCTGAGCCCAGGACCCTGAGATCATGACCTGAGCCGAAGGCAGAGGATTTAACCCACTGAGCCACCCAGGCGCCCCATACCTTCTTTACTCTTTTTTTTTTTTAAGATTTTATTTATTTATTTCACAGAGGGAGAGAGATCACAAGGAGGCAGAGAGGCAGGCAGAGAGAGAGAGGGGGAA